>JARQOD010005430.1:0-22415 GCA_033576555.1 Oophaga sylvatica
AATATAGAAATTATATTATTTTCATTTTTCCATTAGGGTTAGGGCTAGGATTAGGGTTAGGGTTAGAGCTAGGGTTAAGGCTAGGGTTAGGGTTATAATTAGGGTTAGTGTTATGAATGTGCTAGAGATGGTTTCAGAGCAGAGGCTCCTCTGGTGGTTACAGACAGTACTGAACCTTTCAGCGAGGAATGGCAATCTGGGATCGCTGACTGGTCTGATATAAGGAGGTTCCCTCCCATGATGGTTGCGGTGATCAATTGTTCTTGTCTCAGTTGTGGTTCCTGGTTCATTTGGAAGTTTGCTGAGTCTTGCCTGCATCTTCTGTTTTCAGATAAGATATTTTCTGCTTTTATTTTTGTGCTTGCTTTTTGCATAGTTCTCTGCAGTTTTGTGGAGGTCAGCCAGGTCCCCTTCTGGGCCTGTGCTCCTCTCAGTTTATCTTTAGCCACTGTTATTTGTTCATTTGTTTTTTCCTGTTTTTTCAGTGGCTGCGGCTTAGTTTTGTTATACCAGAGTTCTGATTTAGGTGGTGAGATCGTGTGATCTCAGGTGTTTTTGCAATCAGAAGAGTTGGTATTTTTTAGGGTTTTTTTTGGATTGCAGTAAGAATCCTTTCCTGTACTTTTCTGTCTAGACAGATTGGGCCCCAGCGTTTGCTCATTCTATTTTCTGTCTGTGTCCGTGCTTTTTCTTGTCTAACCGCCATTACATGTTTGGGGGCTTCCTATTTTCTTTGGGGATCTGCTCCGGGGCAGATAGCTTTCCTCTTTCTGCCTTTAGGTGTAGTTATCTCTCAGGCTGTGACGAGGCGTCTAGGATCAACGTAGGAACGCTCCACGGCTACCTCTAGTTGTATGGTTAGTTCAGGTTACTGCAATCCAATAGGTTCCAGCCTCTCTGGTGTATTGACGTTTTTGTTTTTTCTCCTCAGCTACCTAAACATAACAGGTTAGGGTTAGGCTGGGTTCATACTGCGTTATGGCAGTCCGTTAGACGGACTGCGTCACACCGCGGTATAACGCGGTGTAACACAGTCCGTTAACGCTGCCATTCACCCACAATTGAGGGCGCATCGCGACGCATGCCGTAAAGCGGCATGCGATCGCGACGTGCCATCATTCAGTGACGGAGCCTCGGATGCGGCCTGCAGCGTCTGGGCTCCGTCACCGCTAGCGCAGATGAATCATCTGCTGATTCCTCTGCGCTAGCGGGTATAGCATAACGCGATCGCGTTATGCTATACCGTTACCAGCCCGTCAACGCTATGTGTTGAACTGGCTGGTAAAACGCAAAATGAACCTAGCCTTAGAATTAGGGTTATAATTAGGGTTAGTGTTACAATTAGGGTTAGGGTTACAATTAGGGTTAGGGTTACAATTAGGGTCGGAATTGGTGGATTTAGGTTAGGATTAGGGTTAGGGTTGGGATTAGGGGTGTGTTGGGTTTAGGGTTGGAGCTAGAATTGAGGGATTTCCACTATTTAGGGACATCAGGGGGTCTCCAAACACGTGTCGTTCAAAAAGTCAAATGGCGCTCCCTCCCTCCCGAGCCCTGCCGTGCGCCCAAACAGTGGTTTACCCCAACATATGGGGTACCAGCGTACTCAGGACAAATTGCACACCAATTTTGGGGTTCTAATTTCTCTTGTTACCCTTGGGAAAATAAAAAATAGCTGGCTACAAAAATCATTTTTGAGGAAAAAAATAATTTTTTATTTTCACGCTCTGCGTTTATAAATTTCTGTGAAGCACTTTGGGGTTCAAAGTGCTCACCACACATCTAGATAAGTTCCTTAGGGGGTATAGTTTTGAAAATGGAGTCACTTGTGGGGGTTTTCCACTGTTTAGGCACATCTGGGGTACTGCAAACAGAACTTGACCCCCATCAACGTCTGCATTCCAAAACGTTATTACTTCCTTTCCAAGCCCTGCTGTGCGCCCAAACAGTTCCCTCCCCCACATACTTGGTATCAGCGTACTCAGGAAAAATTGAAACAACTTTTGGGGTCCAATTTCCTTGTGAAAAATCAAAAATTTGGGACTAAAATTTCATTTTTGTGGAAATTGTTGTTTTTGTTTTTTTTTACACACCCAGGCATTATAAACTTTTGTGAAACACTTGGGGGTTCAAAGTGCTCACCACAGATCTAGATAAGTTACTTAGGGGGTCTAGTTTCCAAAATGGGGCACTTGTGGGGGTTTTCCACTGTTTAGGCACATCTGGGGCACTGCAAATGGAACATGACCCCCATCAACGTCTGCATTCCAAAACGTTATTACTTCCTTTCCAAGCCCTACCGTGCGCCCAAACAGTTACCCCCCCCCCACATATTTGGTATCAGCGTACTCAGGACAAATTGGACAACAACTTTTAGGGTCCAATTTCCTTGTGAAAAATCAAAAATTTGGGACTAAAAAATCATTTTTGTGTAACTTTTTTTTTCACACCCAGGCATTATAAACTTTTGTGAAACACTTGGGGGTTCAAAGTGCTCACCACAGATCTAGATAAGTTACTTAGGGGGTCCAGTTTCCAAAATGGGGTCACTTGTGGGGGTTTTCCACTGTTTAGGCGCATCAGGGGCTCTCCAAACACGACATGGTGTCCAATCTCAATTCCAGCCAATTTTGGTTTGAAAAAGTCAAACGGCGCTGCTTCCCTTCCAAGCCCTGACGTGCGCCCAAACAGTGGTCCCCCCCATATATGGGGTATCAGCGTACTCAGGACAAATTGGACAACAACTTTTGTGGTCTAATTTCTCCTATTACCCTTGGGAAAATAAAAAATTGGGGACTAAACGATCAGGTTTGTGGAAAAAATATGATTTTTTATTTTCACGCCCGGGCGTTATAAACTTCTGTGAAGCACTTGGGGGTTAAAAGATATTCTAGATAAGTTCCTTAAGGGGTCTAGTTTCCAAAATGGGGTCACTTGTTGGGGGTTTCCACTGTTTAGGCACATCAGGGGCTCTCTAAACGCGACATGGCATCCAGCCAATTCTGCGTTCAAAAAGTCAAATGACGCTCCCTCCCTTCTGAGCCCTGCCGTGCGCCCAAACAGTGGTTTACCCCAACATATGGGGTATCAGCGTACTCAGGACAAATTGCACACCAATTTTGGGGTTCTAATTTCTCTTGTTACCCTTGGGAAAATAAAAAATAGCTGGCTACAAAAATCATTTTTGAGGAAAAAAATATTTTTTTATTTTCACGGCTCTGCGTTTATAAATTTCTGTGAAGCACTTTGGGTTTCAAAGTGCTCACCACACATCTAGATAAGTTCCTTAGGGGTCTAGTTTCCAAAATGGGGTCACTTGTGGGGGTTTTCCACTGTTTAGGCACATCTGGGGTACTGCAAACGGAACATGACCCCCATCAACGTCTGCATTCCAAAACGTTATTACTTCCTTTCCAAGCCCTGCTGTGCGCCCAAACAGTTCCCCCCCACATATTTGGTATCAGCGTACTCAGGACAAATTGAACAACAACTTTTAGGGTCTAATTTCCTTGTGAAAAATAAAGAATTTGGGACTAAAAAATCATTTTTGTGGAAAATTGTTTTTTTTTTTTTTTACACACCCAGGCATTATAAACTTTTGTGAAACACTTGGGGGTTCAAAGTGCTCACCACAGATCGATAAGTTACTTAGGGGGTCTAGTTTCCAAAATGGGGTCACTTGTGGGGGTTTTCCACTGTTTAGGCACATCTGGGGCACTGCAAACGGAACATGACCCCCATCAAAGTCTGCATTCTAAAACGTTATTACTTCCTTTCCAAGCCCTACTGTGTGCCCAAACAGTTCCCTCCCCCCCACATATTTGGTATCAGCGTACTCAGGACAAATTGAACAACAACTTTTGGGGTCCAATTTCCTTGTGAAAAATCAAAAATTTGGGACTAAAAAATCATTTTTGTGGAAAATTGTTTTTTTTTTTTACACACCCAGGCATTATAAACTTTTGTGAAACACTTGGGGGTTCAAAGTGCTCACCACAGATCAATAAGTTACTTAGGGGGTCTAGTTTCCAAAATGAGGTCACTTGTGGGGGTTTTCCACTGTTTAGGTACATCTGGGGCACTGCAAACGGAACATGACCCCCATCAACGTCTGCATTCTAAAACGTTATTACTTCCTTTCCAAGCCCTACCATGCGCCCAAACAGTTCCCCCCCCCACATATTTGGTATCAGCGTACTCAGGACAAATTGGACAACAACTTTTAGGGTCCAATTTCCTTGTGAAAAATCAAAAATTTGGGACTAAAAAATCATTTTTGTGTAATTTTTTTTTTCACACCCAGGCATTATAAACTTTTGTGAAACACTTGTGGGTTCAAAGTGCTCACCACAGATCTAGATAAGTTACTTAGGGGGTCCAGTTTCCAAAATGGGGTCACTTGTGGGGGTTTTCCACTGTTTAGGCGCATGAGGGGCTCTCCAAACGCGACATGGTGTCCAATCTCAATTCCAGCCAATTTTGGTTTGAAAAAGTCAAACGGCGCTGCTTCCCTTCCAAGCCCTGCAGTGCGCCCAAACAGTGGTCCCCCCCCACATATGGGGTATCAGCGTACTCAGGACAAATTGGACAACAACTTTTGTGGTCTAATTTCTCCTGTTACCCTTGGGAAAATAAAAAATTGGGGACTAAACGATCAGGTTTGTGGAAAAAATATGATTTTTTATTTTCACTTCTGTGAAGCACTTGGGGGTTCAAAGATATTCTAGATAAGTTCCTTAAGGGGTCTAGTTTCCAAAATGGGGTCACTTGTTGGGGGTTTTCACTGTTTAGGCACATCAGGGGCTCTCTAAACGCGACATGGCATCCAGCCAATTCTGCGTTGAAAAAGTCAAACGGCGCTCCTTCCCTTGCGACCTCTGCCGTGCGCCCAAAAAGTGGTTTACACCCACATATGGGGTATCGGCATGCTCAGGACAAATTGCACAAAAACTTTTGGGGTCTTGTTACCCTTGGGAAAATAAAAATTGGGGTGAAAGATCATTTTTGTGGAAAAAAAAATGATTTTTTATTTTCACGGCTCTACGTTATAAACTTGTGTGAAGCACTTGGAGGTTCAAAGTGCTCACCACACATCTAGATAAGTTCCTTAGATAAGTTCCTTAAGGGGTCTAGTTTCCAAAATGGGGTCACTTGTTGGGGGTTTCCACTGTTTAGGCACATCAGGGGCTCTCTAAACGCGACATGGCATCCAGCCAATTCTGCGTTGAAAAAGTCAAACGGCGCTCCTTCCCTTGCGACCTCTGCCGTGCGCCCAACAAGTGGTTTACCCCCACATATGGGGTATCGGCGTATTCAGGAGAAATTGCACAACAAATTTTTTGGTTCATTTTTTCTTTTAACACTTGTGAAAATAAAAAAAATTGGTTCTGAAGTAAAGCTTTTGCAAAAAAAGTTAAATGTCAATTTTTTCCTTCCACATTGCTTCAGCTCCTGTGAAGCACCTGAAGGGTTAATAAACTTCTTGAATGTGGTTTTGAGCACCTTGAGGGGTGCAGTTTTTAGAATGGTGTCACTTTTGGGTATTTTCTATCATATAGACCCCTCAAAGTGACTTCAAATGTGATGTGGTCACTAAAAAAAAATGGTGTTGTAAAAATGAGAAATCGCTGGTCAACTTTTAACCCTTATAACTTCGTAACAAAAGAAAATTTTGTTCCCAAAATTGTGCTGATGTAAAGTAGACATGTGGGAAATGTTATTTATTAAGAAATTTGTGTGACATATCTCACAAAAAAAATTGAAAGTTTGAAAATTGCGAAATTTTCTAAATTTTCGCCATATTTCCGTTTTTTTCATAAATAAAAGCAAGTCATATAAAAAAAAATTTTACCACTAACGTGAAGTACAATATGTCACGAAAAAACATTCTCAGAATCAGCTGGATTCGTTAAAGCGTTCCAGAGTTATAACCTCATAAAGTGACAGTGGTCAGAATTGTAAAAATTGGCCCGGTCATTAAGCTGCAAAATGGCTCTGTCACTAAGGGGTTAAGAGTTATTCTCAAGTCGTGTCTTAAGCAGCACTCAGCTTTCCAGTCTTTTCACTTCCCTGATGTTGGGATGAAGGCAGGAACTTCTCCTTGGGTGACAGTTCTAGTTCACTAGTTCTGTACTTACTAGTGCTGAACTTATGCTTCTGTGACACATTAAGGGTCTGTCTGTTCTGAAGTCTACTCTGTTATCACTATACTTGCATGTAGAGATAACAGTGCCTTTAAACAAGTGGGGGCTCAATAGAACTGAACTGGAAAATTTTGATGGTGGGGCTGATGGTTTTGTAGGACTGATAACAGATGGTCTTCTTGGCAGAAAGCTGTAGGCTACAGCTCTGGCAAAAACTAAAGGTACTGCCACACTAAACAATCCCGCTAGCGATCACGATAACGACGCATACTAATGCGATCGCTAGCGGGATTGTTTCTATATCGCTAAGTGCGGCCACATTTAGCGATATAGTTAACGACGCTATCGCCGTTAGCGATCTTCTTAACGACTTTAGCGGTACAAAAGTACCGCTAAATCGCTAAGAAAAGGTGCCACACTAGCGATATATACTTACCAGCGGGAGCGCCGACGAGAAAATAGGGTCCGGAACGATTCCAGCGACGAGCAAGATCACAGCAGGAAGCTCGTCGCTGGCAGATGCCGCACTGAACAACATCGCTAAGGGGATCGCTAAATAGTGACTTTTTTAGCGATCCCGTTAGCGATATTGTTCAGTGTAGCATACCCTTAAGAGACCACTGCAAAAGTTTCAGTTTGTCTGATTTTTCTCTTTATAGGTATATTTTTGAGCAAAATGTAAATTGCTCTTTTATTCTATAAACTACTGACAACATGTCTCCGAATTTCCAAGCAATAAATTTTATATTTATTTTCAGAAAATGAGAAATGGTCAAAATAACAAAAAAATGCAGACCTCAAGTAATCCTAAGAAAACAAGTTCATAATCATTTAGAAACAACAATACTAATGTTTTAACTCAGGAAGAGTTCAGAAATCAATATTTTGTGGAATAACCATGATTTTTAATCACAGCTTTCCACCAGTCTTTCACACTGCTTTTGGGTGACCTTATGCCGCTCCTGGAACAAAAATTTAAGCAGTTGTTTGTTTGACGGCTTGTGACTATTCATCTTCCTCTTGATTACATTCCAGAGGTTTTCAATGGGGTTAAGGTCTGGAGATTGGGTTGGCCATGATAGGGATTTGATGTGGTGGTCCTTCATCCACAATCCACACATTGATTGACCTAGCTGTGTGGCATGGCACATTGTCCTGCTGGAAAAAAAACAGTCCTCAGAGTTGGGAAACATTGCCTGAGCAGAAGAAATCAACTGTTTTTCCAGGATAACCTTGTATGCGGCTTGATTCATACGTCCTTCGCAAAGATTAACCTGCCCAATTCCTGCCTTGCTGAAGCATCCCCAGATCATCATCGATCCTCCTCCAAATTTCACAGTGGGTGCAAGACACTGTGGCTTGCACACCTCTCCAGGTCTCCATCTAACCATTAGACTACCAGGTTGTAGCGCCTGCGTCCCTGCCTGCTGCCAGACAGGGACGTCGCTCTCCTCACCTGCGCTCAGCGTCCTCAGTGCTCCCAGCCCCCTCTGCGCCTATGGCGTCCTCCTTCCGCCCTGCTGGTCCCGCGCGCTCCTTCCCTGCTACTGGCCTTAGGGCGCGCGCCCGCACCCTCCCCCGCTCTTAAAGGAGCTGCGCGCATTTTCCAAATCAGTCTCCAGCCAATGCTGGAGGACTCCACCCTATATTAAGGGCTTCCTCCTTAATGTAGGTGCCCGAGCAATGTTGTTCCTGTGCAGTCTAACTCTGTTTCAGCCATCAGCTCCTGATTCCAGTTACCTGCCTGTTACCTGTCGGCTTGCCTGTCTGCCATCCGTCTGCAGTTCCATCCAGAGGTTCGGACGTCATCTGCAGAGATCCTCGGCTCTTGCCTGCTCACCTAGGAGCGATCATCTGCCATCCGACTGCAGCTCCATCCAGAAGTTCGGACATCATCTGCAGAGATCCCCGGCTCTTGCCTGCTCACCTGGGAGCGATCATCTGCCATCCGACTGCAGCTCCATCCGGAAGTTCGGACATCATCTGCAGAGATCCCCGGCTCTTGCCTGCTCACCTGGGAGCGATCATCTGCCATCCGACTGCAGCCTACCTGGAGGCTCCACCATATCAGGTCGTATATACCTGCCTGTCTAGAGCCTGCCTGGTCACTTGCTGTGACAACCTGCCTGTCTAGAGACTGCCTGGTCACTTGCCATGACAACCTGCCTGCCCAGAGTCTGCCTGGTCACTTGTTGTGACAACCTGCCTGCCTGGTCACTTGCCGTGACAACCTGCCTGCCCAGAGACTGCCTGGTCACTTGCCGTGACAACCTGCCTGCCCAGAGACTGCCTGGTCACTTGCCGTGACAACCTGCCTGTCCCAGAGACTGCCTGGTCACTTACCGTGACAACCTGCCTGTCCCAGAGACTGCCTGGTCACTTGCCGTGACAACCTGCCTGCCCAGAGACTGCCTTGGTCACTTGCCGTGACAACCTGCCTGTCCAGAGACTGCCTCGGTTACTTACCGTTACAACCTGCCTGCCCAGAGACTTCCTTGGTCACTTGCTGTGACAAACCTGCCTGTCCAAAACTACCTATATCCTCTGCCGTGAATCCCTGCCCTTTTCCCAGGTGCCACCCGCTCTCTTACAAGTAAAATCTCTTGTATAATAAAGCTTTGTGGTTCCACCAACCTGACCTGTCTCGTCAGTAGTTCCACCCACCAGACCCATTACACAGGTGTTGGGCAAAGCTGAAAATTAGACTCATCAAAAAAGAATACCTTACTCCAGTCCTCTGTGGTCCAATCCTTATGGTCTTTAGCAAACTTCAGCCTGGCTATTCTTTGCTTCTCATTGAAGAAAGGCTTTTTTTAAGCTTTACATGACTTGAGCCCTGCCTCTAGGAGCCTGTTACGAACTGTTCTTGCCATGCATTTCACCCCAGCTGCCATTTGCCATTCCTTTTGTAGGTCACTTGATGTCATCCTGCAGTTGCTGAGTGACATTCGAATGAGATGACGGTCATCCCGGTCAATGGAGAGTCGTTTTTGCCCTCTGCCGGTCTGTAGTTTTGTTGACCCAATGTCTGCTGCTTGACCTTGTTGTAATGGACTGCCGTCTTAGAAATTTTAAGGATGGAGGCAACATGACGCTCACAACATCCCTCTGCTAGTCAAGTCAGAATTGAGCCCTTCTTTTCCTCACTGAAAGCTTTTCTTTTCAACTCCTTTGGCATGGTTAAAAGTTATTTTTTCATTCCTATTACTTTTGGGATATTACTAGCACTTGTTTTACCATCCAGCTTGTCCTATTGCAAGAGGATTGTGAACACCACAGCAGTGTTTTTTATACTTTCTTTTGTAAAATAAGATTTGGTTCAGGTGATCACCTAATCAGAAGCACATTAAGTAGAATGGGGTGTACTCTGGTTGGAATTCAACTGACACTGGAATGAAACGGCTGTCAGACATTAGTGAAGCTGATTTTCTTAAAACTGTGCAGTGGGCTCTTAATTTTTGCCAGAGATGTATGTAAGAAAAGCAGATGGAAAAAGCAAGTCATTTTCAAACTTGTTTATTTTGATGCTGTCTAACTACAAATTTCAACCCCTTTAATATTTCCTTTCATTGGAGCTAAGGAGCTTAGGCCTACCCCAGAAAAATAATCCAATTACATCAACCTTCCTCCACCACGAAACTTTACAGTTGGAACAAAATAGTCAGGCAGGTAATGTCCTCTTGGCATTCATGAAACCCAGACTTATCCATCAGATGAACACATTTGCTCAAGAGTCCAGTGGTGGCAGCTTTACTCAACTCCATCTGACCTTCGTCATTGTGCTTGGTGATGTAAGGCTACTTTCACACTTGCGTTTTTTTGCGCAGCGCATCGTGCGCACATGAAGCGCATTAAAAAAACGCATGCAAACGCTTATAAACCCTGCGATATTTAGTCGCATTATGACCAAAAAATGCAGCATTTGTATGCGATTTCAAGCGTTTTTGCATGCGTTTGCGTTTTTTTCGGCGCATGGGTTGTCTACGTGTCACATTTCTATCAACTCTGTCTCTATCATCTCTATCATATCTGTCTCTATCATCTGTCTCTATCATCTCTGTCTCTATCATCTCTGTCTCTATCATCTGTCTCTATCATCTGTCTCTATCATCTCTGTCTCTATCATCTCTGTCTCTATCATCTCTGTCTCTATCATCTGTCTCTATCATCTATCATCTGTCTCTATCATCTCTGTCTCTATCATCTCTGTCTCTATCATCTCTGTCGCTATCATCTGTCTCTATCATCTCTGTCTCTATCATCTGTCTCTATCATCTCTGTCTCTATCATCTGTCTCTATCATCTGTCTCTATCATCTCTGTCTCTATCATCTGTCTCTATCATCTATCATCTGTCTCTATTATCTCTGTCTCTATCATCTGTCTCTATCACCTCTGTCTCTATCATCTGTCTCTATCATCTCTGTCTCTATCATCTGTCTCTATCAACTTTTTATCTACACTCCTCACAAACAATGTATCTTGTGTAGGGTGGTTTAAACAAGTGTTTAGACATTATTTACTCCAAAATCGCATGCGCGCAAAAGCGCTGACGAGCGCAAAGCCATGCGCACGCCAGCGCACCTATAGACTGCAATGTTATTTTTTGCGCATAGCATGCGCACACGTGCGCACATGTTTTTTTAAAGCGGTTGGGGAAAAAAAAGCAACATGTAGCGTCTAGCGCGTATAGACGCACACCTGGAAAATGCGCAGCGCACGCCAAACGCTGATGAACGCATGCAAGCGCTAGATCCTGCGCCCGCCATGTTAAAGATAGGAGAACATTGCGCATGCATCCGATAGCGCACGATGCGCTGCGCGATAAAACGCAAGTGTGAAAGTAGCCTTAGGCATGCAAACAGCTTCTTGGCCCTGGAACTCATGCCATGAAGCTCCCAGTGCATACATGGTGTGGATACATTTCTCCATAAATGGTTTATTATTTATTAACCAACCCATTTTGCACAATCTATTTACAAATAGTAATGCGAGGGTTGACTTTGCGGTGGAATTGCCGCCTCATACATTTGTATTATAGCCAGGGCCCCCTCGGATGAGTGAACTTTATGTGAGACCAGTCCTTGGTCCTTCAGCATTTTGTCAACATAAAGTGTCCTGGGGTAATTCTGCAAAGTCATTTTCCATTTGGTTTTGCATTATTGAACAGGCATTTACCTTGCTTTTCCAGAAGGGTGAGTAACTAAAAATAAATGTCCAGGCTGCGCATCGACTTATGTGCAGGGACAAGAAATTGTAAAGATATAGCAGGGCTGAGTGTGTCATGTGTCACTAGTAATCGTGATATGATGTGTTATTTGTGGTTTAGCACAGGACTGCAGATTAATCTCAAGCAATATCATCAGTGTTATTACTTTCTATCTACATACATGAAAGTCCAATATGCATTATACCTTGTGGATCTCGTGACATATAACTCGTTCTGAATATAACAGTACCTCTTATGTAAGAAGCAGGTTCAGGAGCTGCACAAACACCATACGTGGCAGATGCCGGTTATGTCATCCAGCCGGCATCTGCATCTGGAGCTTTCTACGATCAATGTTTCACTATTTACATACCGTAAAACAACTACAGGGTGCTGTCATAGCAGCCATTTTCCTATTGAAGGCCCCCTGTTGCTGCCATCTTGGTCTCCCTACAAAGCCCAGCCATCGGCCCTATAGGATTTATGAGTGAACATCATTTTCTTTGCATTCTTTCTATCCACTGCAATACTCTAGTATTTCAGTATATACAGTAGAACGATCACAAGTTCAAGTGTCCTAAGGGGATTAAAAAAATAACTTAAAAAGATTTTTAAAAAGTTTTTGAAAATCCAAAAAAAAAAATTAAAAATCACCCCCTTTTTCATAATAGTAATTTTAATAACAATAATAATAATAGTAAACGAATAAATAAAAAAGAAAAAATAAGCATATCTGGAATGATCAAGTCCTGAAAATATTGATCTATCAAAATATGAAAGTAATTAACCCATTAGTCCGCTAATGATTCCAGTAAATTTTGCATTCAAAAAGTCAAATGGCGCTCCTTCCCTTCCGAGCCCTGCCGTGCGCTCAAACAGTAATTTTCCTCCATAAGTGGGGTATCGGTGTACTTAGGAGAAATTGCACAACAAAGTGTATGGTGCAATTTTCCTGTTACCCTTGTGAAAATGCAAAATTGGGAATGGGGCTAAAAGAACATTTTTGGGGAAAAATGGATTTTTTTTTTTTTATTTTTATTTCCACGACTCAACATTATAAACTTCTGTGAAGCAATTGGGGGTTCAAAGTGCTCACCATACATCTAGATAAGTTCCTTCGATGGGGTCTAGTTCCAAAATGGGGTCACTTGTGGGGGGTTTCCACTGTTTAGGCACATCAGAGGCTCTCCAAATGCAACATTGCGTCTGCTAATAATTCCAGCAAATTTTGCATTCAAAAAGTCAAATAGCGCTCCTTCCCTTCCGAGCCCTGCCATGCGCCTAAAAAGTAGTTTTCTCCCACATATGGGGTATCGGCATGTTCAGTAGAAATTGCATAACACATTTTGGGGTCCATTTTTTCTCATTACCCTTGTGAAAATATAAAAAAATTGGGGTAGAAAGTAAAGTTTTTCTGAAAAAATGTTAAATGTTTTTCGTTCCACATTATTTCAGTTCCTCTGACAAACCTGAAAGGTTAATAAACTTCTTGAATGTGGTTTGAGGGGTGCAGTTTTTAGAATGGTGTCACTTTTGAGTATTTTCTGTCATATGGACCATTTAAAGTAACTTCAAATGTAAATGTTTTTATTAACTATTTTGTGTGACACACTCTCTCTGCTTTAAGGGCATAAAAATGAAAAGTTTGGAAATCGCAAAATTTTAAAAATTTTCATCAAATTTCCGATTTTTTTTTCACCAATAATTGCAAGTCATATTGAAGAAATTTTACCACTGTCATGAAGTACAATATGTCATGAAAAAACAATCTCAGACTCACTGGGATGTTCACGGACCCATAGACTTGTCCAATTTTGTTCAAAGTCGCAGATTAAAATGATCCATACAAGTCTCCGTGACTTTTGTGGACACACAGTCCCCAGCAAACATGGACATGTGAATGGCACAATACACGTCAATTGGTGACAACACTGATAGAACACGAACGTGAAAAACGGAGATCTGAACGGGGCTTTAATGCTATATATTCTCATATCCATCCATCCACTCATTAATCATGAAAGGATCCATTATTCCCCGTGGATCTCAGGCCATTTAATGTTGAACTTTGGATCATTTTTGCGTTGACTGAGCCAAAAATCCTTTAATCCCCTTCCATTCACCAGAACAAATGTAAAAAAGGCTGCTGACAGTGGTGATGTAATTGGGAGGCTCGGAGAATTGTTTGTTCCTTTTCGCATTGTTACATTTGTGTTTAGATGTGTACCAGCTTTTGTCAGTAATACGGCCTGTGATAGTGATAAATGGATTTCTACTTTCTGCCGGCCTGGGATAGAGATGGCCATGTGTACTGCGTAGTACGGAGTGCGGTCTGACATACTGTGCCAACCTGTTAGATATGGGGGTACAGGCTGGTATATACTGTGTCCACTTGCAACAGTGGTAACATAAAACATTGGTGGGATTCAAGTAGTTTACCTGCATCTGCAGGTGATATGTGGGTCCTATATGTACCAGCATATGCAGGTGATATGTGGGTCCTATATGTACCAGCATGTGCAGGTGATATGTGGGTCCTGTATGTACCAGCATGTGCAGGTGATATGTGGGTCCTGTATGTACCAGAATGTGCAGGTGATATGTGGGTCCTGTATGTACCAGCATGTGCAGGTGATATGTGGGTCCTATATGTACCAGCATGTGCAGGTGATATGTGGGTCCTGTATGTACCAGCATATGCAGGTGATATGTGGGTCCTGTATGTACCAGCATATGCAGGTAACATAGTAACATAGTAACATAGTTATTAAGGTTGAAGGAAGACTTTAAGTCCATCTAGTTCAACCCATATCCTATCCTATCCTGCCCTAACATGTTGATCCAGAGGAAGGCAAAAAAAAAAACCCCAAGTGGCAAACAGTAAGCTTCACATTGGGGAAAAAAAATTCCTTCCCGACTCCACATACGGCAATCAGACTAACTCCCTGGATCAACGCAGTATCTAGGAAACTAGTGAATATAGCCTGTAATATTATACTTTTCAAGAAAGGCATCCAGTCCCCTCTTAAATTTTAGTAAGGAATCACTCATTACAACATTAGACGGCAGAGAGTTCCATAGTCTCACTGCTTTTACAGTAAAGAATCTGCGTCTGTGATTATGGTTAAACCTTCTTTCCTCCAAACGTAGAGGATGCCCCCTTGTCCCCGTCACAGGTCTAAGAGTAAAAAGATCATTAGAAAGGTCTTTGTACTGTCCCCTCATATATTTATACATTGTAATAAGATCACCCCTAAGCCTTCGTTTTTCCAAACTAAATAACTCCAAGTGTAATAACCTGTCTTGGTATTGCAGACCCCCTGTATGTACCAGCATGTGCAGGTGATATGTGGGTTCTGTATGTACCAGCATGTGCAGGTGATATGTGGGTCCTGTATGTACCAGCATGTGCAGGTGATATGTGGGTTCTGTATGTACCAGCATGTGCAGGTGATATGTGGGTCCTGTATGTACCAGCATGTGCAGGTGATCTGTGGGTCCTATATGTACCAGCATATGCAGGTGATATGTGGGTCCTATATATATGTACCAGCATGTGCAGGTGATATGTGGTTCCTATATGTGCCACCATGTGCAGGTGATATGTGGGTCCTATATGTACCAGCATGTGCAGGTGATATGTGGGTCCTATATGTGCCAGTATCTGCAGGTGATATGTGGGTCCTATATGTACCAGCATGTGCAGGTGATATGTGGGTCCTATATGTACCAGCATGTGCAGGTGATATGTGGATTTTATATGTACCAGCATCTGCAGGTGATATATGGGTCCTATATGTACCAGCATGTGCAGGTGATATGTGGGTCCTATATGTACGAGTATCTGCAGGTGATATGTGGGTTTTATATGTACCAGTATGTGCAGGTGATATGTAGGTTTTATATGTACCAGTATGTGCATGTGATATATGTGTGTGTCCTATATGTACCAGTATGTGCAGGTGATATGTGGGTCCTATATGTACCAGTATCTGCAGGAGATATGTGGGTTTTATATGTGCCAGCATGTTGTTGCTGATAGAGTTTAGGGGGTACAGTGTTTCCTTTGGGCTTAGGGTATGTTCGAAAGTGACATTTTTGCTGCATATTTTACAGTGTTTTACATGACCGATATAATCATTGAGATTTCTGAAATCTCATGCACATGCTGCGTCTTTTTTCCCACACATATTTGAGCCCTGCTGCGTGTCAATTCTTTCAGCGTTTTTACAGCATTTTTCTCCCTTTAAAATGAATGGGTGAAAAATAAAAAAAAATGTGACAAACTTATTGTACACAATGTTTTTCCTGCCACCTCACTAGTTTTTGGTGCAGAAAAAAACGATGCAAAAACACAAAGCGTAAACTTACTGTTCTGCCTTCTTCCACATATGACTGTGGGGCTTCCAGCATACGGCTAAACCCTTCATCCACTTCCAGTAAAAGACGTGTTTAAGTCTATATTTATTGAGATGATGTGAACAACAATGGTAGATCATGACAGATGATATAGTGGAGGAAATTGGTGAACACAATAGTGGATGAGATCGGGTAAAAACTATGAGAGAAAAGACAGTATAATACAACAATACTGGCAGATAACAGCAACAGCAGCAATACATGATGCTATTACATCAGCAGCAGGATCTAAGCAACTTAAGCTGCCAGTCACTCACTGAACAGGGATGAATTACATGCAGTGCAAATACATTACAACAAGCTGAAATACATTGCACCTATCACAGGGCTGAATTATGGCTAACTAACACAGATACGTAGCACTACACATAACTGTGTTAAACGCTCACCGGAATCCGCTTGACAGAAGTAGTGATTTACAGAGAGCAAGACACACGTGAACTCTTCAGAAAGCCCGGTGTAATGTCTGCGTGACTAGTTTTCCCCGGGAAGCTAAGGGGGCAGTTCTTAACCATAACACATTGCTCCATTAAAGGGGAAACCTGGAACAGGACAAATGGGAACACTATGACATCTAGTGGTCATAACTGGTTCTACGCTATGAGTTAACTTGCTGCACATAAGTGGGCAGAACACTCCCCGCTTGGCATCTACGGATGCCACTATTTGGTTCCTTTGGGGAAAATAACAACACAAGTTCTGTAACTGGCCTGAGAAACAGTTTGTTTTCCCCAAGTTTGCATACTCTGACCTCTACTTTGCGTACTTTCCCATCCTTGCTGGGAAGAGGCTTGGTGACTAGGCTCAGTGGCCACTCGTTTCGATGCAACTGACTGTCTTTGACGAGTACGACATCGCCAGGTTGGATGTTTGGGTGGTCTTTCTGCCACTTCGTCCTGGTTTGCAGAGTGGAGAGATACTGCTTCCTCCATCTGGCCCAAAAGACATTGGACACGCTTTGCACTTGCCTCCACTGTTGTCTGTAGAGGTCTTTATCATTGAATTCTCTGAGTGGAGCTCTCGGGACACAGGTTTTCTGTGTGAGTAGCATTGCAGGAGTAAGGGCTGTTGGATCTCTGGAATCACTGGAAAGTGCTGTCAGTGGCCTGGCGTTCATTATAGCTGAGACCTCCGCCAAGAACGTAGTTAAACTCTCATTTGTGAGTCTGGTGTTCACTTGTAAGAAGATAGAGTCTAGTATTCTGCGTGCTATCCCTATCTTTCTTTCCCAGGCACCTCCCATGTGCGAAGAGTGTGGGAGATTGAAAGTCCAGGTGCATCCTTGCTCGCCTAGGTACCTTTCAATGTTAGCGATGTCTAAATTGGAAGGGATCTGGAGTTCTCTTGCCGCTCCGACGAAATTTGTACCTCGGTCAGAGCGAATATGCTTCACGGGGCCTCTGATTGCGATGAAGCGTCGAAGCGCATTTAAAAAACTTGAGGTGTCTGTAGATTCGATTACTTCAATATGAACAGCTCTGATGGACAGACAGGTGAATAGAACTGCCCAACACTTTGCTTCAGTATTGATCTTCCTAGTGCGTCGAGTAACCAAGGACCGAATACATCTAGTCCAACTTTGTTGAAAGGGGGTTCAGTACTAAGTCTGTGGGATGGAAGATTAGCCATCTTTGGATTTTGGAACATGCCACAGAGTTTGCGACACGTAACACAGTTAAAGATGAGTTTGCTCACGCTTCTCTTTGCACCGACTATCCATAGTCCAGCCGCCCGCAGATTCCCTTTTGTGAACAAACGACCTTGGAGTCTCACCAAGTCATGATGATGCTGGATGAGTAGGGTTGTGACGTGATGACGTCCAGGGATTATTACCGGGTGTTTCTCTGAAACTTCTACCTCGGCTTCTTGAAGATGGCCACCTACTCTCAGCAGCCTGTCTTGTTCGACAATTGGATTGACCTTCTTTAGCACGCTGTCTCCAGGAATGGGTTGTCCCTTGTTGAGGTTGTCTATTTCTCTGGGGTAGGTTTCCTTTTGTGCAACACAAAATACTGTAACCCTGGCTCTTTCCAGGTTGAGGGCGGTAAAAGCATGCTTGCAGTGATGCCAACCTTTACAAGATCTCTGGTTTGCAGGTAATGCTGACTTGTAGGACTGGGCCACATGAAGTAGTCAAGCAACGGCTCGAACAAGTGACTTCCAGGTTGAGAACCTGCTGAACGGATGAGATTCCAGGTAATGACTTGAAATCCCTGTATGCAGAGCAGACACTCGAGGACGGAGCTCTTCGTCGGCATCTGGATCCACTAGTTCGAACATTTCAGGCCTGTCGATGTAGGGCATCGAACAGTACAAGGAAGCAGGGCGTGTGAACCATGTAGTGTCCTTAAGATGACTTGAAGCAACGGATCTAGTCGCATGGTCCGCAGGATTGAGGTGAGTAGGTACATAGTGCCACTGACTAGGGCAGGTAGATCTTCTTATCCTCAGTATTCGGTTGCTGACTTAGACATAAAAGCATCGCGTTTCATTGCAGATGTATCCCAGTACCACCTTGCTATCGGTGTAGAACTCTGCTTCTTTGGTCTCCAGATTCATCACACCTGAGATAAGCTCGGCCAACTCAACTGCGAGGACAGCAGCGCAGAGTTCCAGCCTGGGTATGGTGTGTACGCGGAGTGGTGCCAGTTTAGTCTGGCTCATCACAAACCTGATGTGGCTCTGTTCATTTACGTCTATGGTTTTGAGGTACGCTACTGCTGCGATTGCTTTGACTGATGCGTCGCAGCAGATACAAAGTCTTTGTGTCTTGACTTCTGTGGATGGTACAGGAGCATAAGGTCGTTTCACACAAAGGTCGGTCAAGGCCTCGAGAGACCTCCTACACTCTGCCCACAGGTCTATCTTTTCTTCTGGCAGTGGATCATCCCAATCAGACGTGTCTTGGGTTAAGTCTCTTAGCATCACTTTCCCTTGGACAGTAACTGGAGCTACGAATCCCAGGGGGTTGTATAGACTATACACGAAAGAAAGAACTCCTCTGCGCATGAAGGGTTTCTCGTCTTTACTGATCTGAAAGGTGAAGGCATTCGTCTTCAGATCCCAAAGCAATCCAAGACTCTGTTGCATGGGAAGAGTGTCAATGCTTAGGTCTAGGTCCTTTAGATCGATGGAATAGGGAAATGCTATCATCAACTCTCGACTGTTGGAGGAAATCTTGTGTAACCTTAGGTTAGACTGAGCGAGCATTTCTTGAGCCCTTTTTAGTAGCCTGATTGCAGCCTCATTTGTTGGTGTGGACTTCAAACAGTCGTTTACATAGAAGTCCTTTTCTACAAAGGATCTGACGTCTGACCCATACCTTTCTTCGTCTTCTTTGGCAGAATTTCGGAGGCCATAGATAGTGACTGCTGGGGAAGGTCTATTCACGGAGATGTGTACCCTCATCTGGTACTCTGTGATGTCTTTGTCCGGGTCGTTGTCACGTTACCAGAAGAACCTCAAGTAGTTTCTGTGTTCCTCTTTGACGAGAAAACAGTGGAACATCTGTTGTATGTCAGCCATAAATGCCACTGTATCTCTGCAGAAAGAGAGTAATACTTCCAGAAGTCTGTTGTTGAGGTCTGGGCCCGACTGTAGGACATCATTTAATGAGACGTCTTCACATTTGGCACTTCAGTCGAACACCACTCTTATTTGAACTGGCTTCTTGGGATGGTATACTCCGAAGATGGGCAGGTACAAACACTCCTCTGAGGGCTGAAGTGCAGGTGCAATCTCTGCGTGGTTGTTCTGGAATATCCTTCCCATGAAGGTAAAGAAGTGTTCCTTCGTCTCAGGTGACTTCTTAAGCTTGTGCCTGAGGGAGATGAATCTACTGTAGACCAGTTCCCTGTTGTTGGGTAGGCGCCTTCTCTGAGGTTGAAATGGTAAAGGTGCGACCCAACTGTTCTATTTGTCTTTGACTATTTGTCTATCCATGATGTTCAGGAACATCCTATCTTCTATGGACATAGCTACCTTGTCGTCTTCCTTTGTCCTGTGGAAGACTGTACATCCCATGTGGTCTTGTTCCCCTTCACAGGCGTGGTCTTCGTTGATAGGTACTGAGAATGGGCAAGGTAGGGGAGTACTGTTTGGTAATTCCTTTACCAGCAGACTATTGTGACATAGCCGGGAGAGACAAGACGTCCATTTTCTAGTGTGCTGGTGAGCATACTGTTGACTGAGGCCGGCTTGTGAGCTCCTGCTAGACAGACGTCTCCTATGATGACCAATCCAAAGTCGAGCCTCTGAGCGTACGGAGCATTTCTGGAGCCGTTTATATATTCTCTAGTCTTGTGGACTCGTAGTATATCTCTTCCCAGGAGTAGGGCTATTGGGGCTTCTGGATCCAACTCATGTATTAGGTGGGCTATACGCTTCAGGGGGCGATGTGTCGCCACCTCCGGTGAAGGTATCTGTGACCTGTTGTCTGGAATCTGGTAGCACTCGAGGATGGTTGGTAGCGATAGGCAGGTTTGACCATCTATGGACTCCACCTTGTATCCGGTTGCTTTTCTCCCCGCCGTCTCAACGGTACCTGAACACATCCTCAGGGAGTAGGGAGAACCAGGACCTACAATGCTGAAGTTGTCAAAGAAGATGGACCTGGCTAGAGACCTGTTACTTTGGTCATCCAGGATTGCATATATCTTGAGGGCTTTGTCCTTGCGGCCTGCAGGATAAACTCAGACAACTGTATACCCCTCTGAAGCTCCCCTTTCCTTGTTTCCTGGTCAGCAGTTGGCTGAAGTCTCTGGTTGGATTTGCATAAGAACTCCACCCCTCCTGGCAGCCAGAGAGCAGCACACGTGCATTGCAGGAAGCAGAAAACATTCATGAGGCTCTCACTCTGGTAGAGGGACACACACACAAGACGGTGAGCCCGGCTGGCTGGGGGACGGGGTGGATTTTTTTTTAAATGTGTACATGCATGCCTGGAATTAAGAGCACCTGTTGATTTTTTTTTTTGGGGGGGGGTGCCCCATTCAGACTTTTGCTATGGGGCCCCATGATTTCTATGCACGCCCCTGTATACCGTGAACCATATATAACCCACTTTTCTTGTAGGTTGTAAGGAAGTTTTTGTATTATCGGATTGACACCCCTAGCGGTGTTTAAGAATGCCAATCCTGGCAAGACTCCTTCCTCCTGGGCAACCTGTAACTCTGGGCAACTCTATCAATAAATCACTCAATTCTCTAAGCTTTTGATAACCTTTAGGTCCTATCTTAGGAAAATCATCAATTTTTTTGTATAAAGCATTCTCTATGACTTCTACTGTCCCATAGCATTCATCAAGTCTTTCCCACACTTTGTGTAGACCTGTGTCCTGTGTGTGGATGCTTTATATTGATGTCTCTTAGTCTTTTGGCATGCTTGACCGACTCACTTCCGAGCCACTTTACTAGATCTAACTCCTCACTACTAGAAAGGTCCAGACCATGAATGGCGTTCCAGAACAAGGCTTGCCATGACCTACAGTTCTCGGGTTTATCAGTGAACTTCACAAGTCCTTTTGTAACCAGTTCTTGGTGGGCAAGGAACTTTTCAAAGTCTATGGTGGCTTGGTCGGTGCTGGCACAAGATGGTGTGTTATAGTCATGTCTAGTGTGTGGTGTATCACCATACCTGTGAGACGCTTCTGGCTTCTTATAGTCTGTGCAGTACCTTCTTGGTGCAGAAGGTGTCTCTTTAAGGCGGGATGGGAGATGTACCTTCTGCTCGGTGGAACAGCCGCTGTGGTCGACATTTCTGTGCTGGATGAATCCTTGTTTGTGGTAACGAAGTTCGGGGTTGGCAGCTTTCTGCCTATGCACAGTGTTCAGTGGTGTGGGCAGGGTTACACATAGCTTAGCATTCAGAGAACTGCTAGATCTGTAGCAGAGGAAACAGCCCTGTTATCAAAATGACAGAAAGCAGCCCAGTAAGTGACACATCACCTGATTCTGCTCTCAGATTAGATAGCAAAAATCTGGCAATAGATTAAACAATTAAAAGGAAACAGAGGCAGACTGACCTCATTGATGATTATGGGGGTCCGGATGGGGCCATTTTGTTAGAATGGAAGAAAAAGTTCTGTATGCGTTCATTTAAAAAAAGAAAAAAAAGAGGAGACACCAAACGGATGGAGCCCCAGTATTAATCAAGGGGGCCCATCTGCTTCCGTTTGCATAAATGAAGCCAGCAATCATTTATTCCGTTTGTTTGTATTTCATAATGGAACAGACGAATATAATCTCCAGATGGACACATGTAAAGAACCTAAGGGAATAGGCCGGACCAGAGTAACCACCAAAAGAAATGGACACCTATATGCAGGCAAGAACTGTCAGTGATAGATTCCCATGAGCCATAGGTCACACAAGTGAGTCGCACAACACCAGTGTTATGGGGTACTCGGCACCGAGCCCGTTGAAGTCTATGGGGAATGTCACGGGTAGCACAGCTCGGTCCGTTGCCCTGGGCGCTCATACAAAGGGGGATATTTACAGGGGATTTTAGGAATAGTTCGTGACGCCACCTGTGGTTTCTGATCGCAATGACCAGCGCTGCAAATGGATCTTCTGAGGGGATGTTACAGGGCAGCAAGATGTTACGTCTCCCACAGGTGAGACGGTTCCCTCAAAGTCTATGTGATGCAGG
>JARQOD010005430.1:22515-48030 GCA_033576555.1 Oophaga sylvatica
AACGGGGCCCCCAATTATTGCAAGTGTTTAACAGTTTTGGTCTTTTTATATTGACCAAAGGGGCTTTTTGGGCCCCTTAGACTCCAGGGCCCGGGTGCGATTGCAACCCGTGCACCTATTATTGTTACACTCCTGGCTTTATACATGCCGCAAACAAATGTAATAGAGTGAAGATTCTACATATGTGATGATATAAATGTCCATATATTGTGCACCCGGTGTATGACATGTCATACGCTGAATTTAATATGGACTATACAGTTAGATACTGCACAGTGTACACGGCAGATGGTCTTTCATGTCTGATTTGTACATACTGTGTGCCAGTCTGACACAGGTATCATACTGTGCGCCAGCCTATGTCAGCTACACCACTTCTACATGCAGCGTGCCAGACTATGAACACCAGCCACCATGTGCCAGACTGTGAACACCAGCCACTATGTGCCAGACTGTGAACACCAGCCACCATGTGCCAGACTGTGAATACCAGCCACCATGTGCCAGACTGTGAACACCAGCCACCATGTGCCAGTATTATGCCAGTGACATCTCTGTCTATGCTGTGTGCCAGGTTACATCAGTGACTGTCAGCCAGTAATGTGTGTGCTTTGTGCCAGTGACATATCAGTAGTACCTGTGTGCCAGTCTGTGCTAGTGTACCAGTGTCACATTTGTACATGTGGTGTACCAGTCATATCTGTGCCAGTGTGAGCAGGTTGGCAGATGCAGTGACAGACAGGAGTCAGATCAAGGGTTAACAAGTTTTTACTCAACAGGGATATTACTCCACGCAGGGAGATAGGGAAAACCTGAGGTAAAATGCAGGCAGTATAGGGAATACAGGGGTTTGGTTGGGAAAAAATCAACGCAGGAATAAAAAATAACATCGTTCACAAAGAAGTCACTAATCAATCAGATGTCTTCCTGACAGAAAAGCTCCCGGAGTAGATGATGGCGCCAAGAGCCGTCGGCACGACGTGGATTCGGTGTGGTCCTGAGTGAGCGTTGGTATGTGCCCGGTCGGCAACGTTGAGTCTTTGAAGCGTCTTGAGGAGTCCTCAATACTGAGACTCTTGTGACCTGGCAGGGTACGGGCCACTGTGCTGACAGAGTTAAAGGGAATCTGTCACCTCATTTTTGGGATATAACCTGCGGCCACTGGCATTAGCGGCTTATCTAGAGCATTCTGTAATGTAACCTGAAAGATAAGAAAAACAAGTTAGATTATACTCACCCGGGTGTGGTCCAGGTCTGATGGGGGTCGCAGGTTCGGGTCCAGCGCCTCCCATCTTCATGTGATGACGTCCTCTTCCTTGCTTCTGTCGCAGCTCCTGCGCAGGCGTTATCCTCAATGGGGCAGTGGATAACGCCTGTGCAGGAGCCACGACAGAAGCAAGGAAGAGGACGTTCAGCCGGAATCAACCTGCACACGGCGGGCTTCTTGTCACAGTCGCTGAGGTAAGTTTCAGTCATGGCCAGTCGCGAATATCTGTCACTAACGGTCCCAGCAGCGAGAGTCCTGCTTCTCCTCAGCGGCGCGCTGTGCCTTCCCGCCAATTCTGTGTGTCGGCGCGCTGCGTTGCCCCTGGTCACACTTAGCCACTGCCCCTGTCAGCATGCGTACAATCGGTCCAGTTGGGTAAAGTTTTCCCTGGACAGCAGAGGAGACAGCCACGACAGTTCCAGACCCGACACAAGAAAGGCAGCCCCAACCCGGTTTCTCTTCTTGCACCAGCATGTACACAGGTGCCATAAATACAGGCTGTGTGCCATGCTGTCTCTGTGTGCCAGCCTGTGGCACTGACATCTTGTTACATGCTGTGTCAATGATATATGTCAGCCTATATTTATTGCACAAGTTATGTCACTGACCAGTGTGTCAGCCTGTGCCAGTGCTGCATGAGGACACCCACCATTGTGCAGATCACCCCCATACCCCCCAGCTATGTATAGTGGTGGTGATATAAGATTAAGGGACCCCAGCATCATCTGAGCAGGGTCTCCTCCTCTCCTCCTCCTCCTCCTCTGTCTATGCCCCTGTGGTGCTCTCTCCACCCTCTGCACCTCTCCTCCAGTGCTGACAGTGGTGCCTGCCTCCTGCCTCCTCCCAGCCACTCCTCTGTGCTCATCAGCCTCCTGTGTGCCGTCTGCCCCCTCCCCATATATCAGCCCCCATGATCACAGCCTTGTCATCTGTCTGCAGGTCCAGTCTACTCCTCTACTGGTTACAAGAAGGCAGATGATGAGATGTCCGGGGCCACGTCCAGTGCTGACCAGGTGGAGGCAGCGACCCGCACCATCCTCATCAGCCAGCCTCAGACCGGCAAGTTCAGGGACAACAGGGTCAGGTAAGAAGCCCCACGTGCCTCATACACATGGGGGGCACAGACGCCCCTCCATGCCCAGGGTGCTGCAGCATCAGCAGCCTGCTCCAAACTTCCACTGCAACTCACTGCAATCCCATCCTACAAGTTCAGGCTCCTGTCTGTGCAGATAACAGAGACACAGACCTGTGTGTGACCCCAGAGCGGAGGCGAGTAATGCCACATCACCTGCAGAATGGGGGCGAGGGTCTTATTACTGGGACCACTCACATACTGGGATGACAGGTCTGTTCTTATTACTGGGACCACTCACATACTGGGATGACCGCTCTGTTCTTATTACTGGGGCCACTCACATACTGGGATGACTGGTCTGTTCTTATTACTGGGACCACTCACATACTGGGATGACAGGTCTGTTCTTATTACTGGGACCAGTCACATACTGGGATGACCGCTCTGTTCTTATTACTGGGGCCACTCACATACTGGGATGACTGGTCTGTTCTTATTACTGGGACCACTCACATACTGGGATGACATGTCTGTTCTTATTACTGGGACCACTCACATACTGGGATGACTGGTCTGTTCTTATTACTGGGACCAGTCACATACTGGGATGACTGGTCTGTTCTTATTACTGGGTACCAGTCACATACTGGGATGACTGGTCTGTTCTTATTACTGGGGACCAGTCACATACTGGGATGACTGATGTGTTCTTATTACTGGGACCAGTCACATACTGGGATGACTGATGTGTTCTTATTACTGGGACCACTCACATACTGGGATGACAGGTCTGTTCTTATTACTGGGACCACTCACATACTGGGATGACAGGTCTGTTCTTATTACTGGGACCACTCACATACTGGGATGACTGGTCTGTTCTTATTACTGGGACCAGTCACATACTGGGATGACTGGTCTGTTCTTATTACTGGGTACCAGTCACATACTGGGATGACTGGTCTGTTCTTATTACTGGGGACCAGTCACATACTGGGATGACTGGTCTGTTCTTATTACTGGGGACCAGTCACATACTGGGATGACTGATGTGTTCTTATTACTGGGACCAGTCACATACTGGGATGACTGATGTGTTCTTATTACTGGGGAGCAGTCACATACTGGGATGACTGATGTGTTCTTATTACTGGGACCAGTCACATACTGGGATGGCTGATGTGTTCTTATTACTGGGGACCAGTCACATACTGGGATGAATGATGTGTTCTTATTACTGGGACCAGTCACATACTGGGATGGCTGATGTGTTCTTATTACTGGGACCACTCACATACTGGGATGACAGGTCTGTTCTTATTACTGGGACCACTCACATACTGGGATGACAGGTCTGTTCTTATTACTGGGACCACTCACATACTGGGATGACTGGTCTGTTCTTATTACTGGGACCAGTCACATACTGGGATGACTGGTCTGTTCTTATTACTGGGTACCAGTCACATACTGGGATGACTGGTCTGTTCTTATTACTGGGGACCAGTCACATACTGGGATGACTGATGTGTTCTTATTACTGGGACCAGTCACATACTGGGATGACTGATGTGTTCTTATTACTGGGGAGCAGTCACATACTGGGATGACTGATGTGTTCTTATTACTGGGACCAGTCACATACTGGGATGGCTGATATGTTCTTATTACTGGGGACCAGTCACATACTGGGATGAATGATGTGTTCTTATTACTGGGGACCAGTCACATACTGGGATGACTGATGTGTTCTTATTACTGGGACCAGTCACATACTGGGATGGCTGATGTGTTCTTATTACTGGGGACCAGTCACATACTGGGATGACTGATGTGTTCTTATTACTGGGAACAGTCACATACTGGGATGACTGCTCTGTTCTCATTACTGGGGACCAGTCACATACTGGGATGGCTGATGTGTTCTTATTACTGGGGACCAGTCACATACTGGGATGACTGGTCTGTTCTTATTACTGGGACCAGTCACATACTGGGATGACTGGTCTGTTCTTATTACTGGGGACCAGTCACATACTGGGATGACTGCTCTGTTCTCATTACTGGGGACCAGTCACATACTGGGATGGCTGATGTGTTCTTATTACTGGGGACCAGTCACATACTGGGATGACTTATTACTGGGGACCAGTCACATACTGGGATGACTGGTCTGTTCTTATTACTGGGGAGCAGTCACATACTGGGATGACTGGTCTGTTCTTATTACTGGGGACCAGTCACATACTGGGATGGCTGATGTGTTCTTATTACTGGGGACCAGTCACATACTGGGATGACTGGTCTGTTCTTATTACTGGGACCAGTCACATACTGGGATGACTGGTCTGTTCTTATTACTGGGGACCAGTCACATACAGTCATGGCCAAAAGTTTTGAGAATGACACAAATATTATATTTTCACATGATCTGCTGCCCTCTGGTTTTTATGTGTGTTTGACAGATGTTTTTATCACAGACAGAAATATAATTGCAAACATATGAGTAACAAAAGCTTATATTGACAGTTAGAATGAGTTAATGCAGCAAGTCAATATTTGCAGTGTTGACCCTTCTTCTTCAGGACCTCTGCAATTCTCCCTGGCATGCTCTCAATCAACTTCTGGACCAAATCCTGACTGATAGCAGTCCATTCTTGCACAATCAATGCTTTCATTTTGTCAGAATTTTTAGGTTTTTGTTTGTCCACCCGTCTCTTGATGATTGACCACAAGTTCTCAATGGGATTAAGATCTGGGGAGTTTCCAGGCCATGGACCCAAAATCTCTATATTTTGTTCCCTGGGCCATTTAGTTATCACCTTTGCTTTATGGCAAGGTGCGCCATCATGCTGGAAAAGGCATTGTTGATCGCCAAACTGCTCTTGGAGGGTTGGGAGAAGTTGCTCTTGGAGGACATTCTTGTACCATTCTTTATTCATGGCTGTGTTTTTAGGCAAGACTGTGAGAGAGACGATTCCCTTGGCTGAGAAGCAACCCCACACATGAATGGTTTCAGGATGCTTAACAGTTGGCATGAGACAAGACTGGTGGTAGCGCTCACCTTGTCTTCTCCGAATGAGGCGTTTTCCTGATGTCCCAAACAATCGAAAAGGGGATTCATCAGAGAAAATAACTTTACCCCAGTCCTCAGCAGTCCACTGCCTGTACCTTTTGCAGAATATCAGACTGTCCATGATGTTTTTTCTGGAGAGAAATGGCTTCTTTGCTGCCCTCCTTGAGACCAGGCCTTGCTCCAAGAGTCTCCACCTCACAGTGCGTGCAGATGCACTCACACCTGCCTGCTGACATTCCTGAGCAAGCTCTGCACTGCTGGTAGCCCGATCCCGCAGCTGAAACACTTTTAAGAGACGGTCCTGGCACTTTCTGGTCTTTCTTGGGTGCCCTGGAGCCTTTTTGGCAACAATGGAACCTCTCTCCTTGAAGTTCTTGATGATGCGATAGATTGTTGACTGAGGTGCAATCTTTCTAGCTGCGATACTCTTCCCTGTTAGGCCATTTTTGTGCATTGCAATGATGACTGCATGTGTTTCTTTAGAGATAACCATGGTTAACAGAAGAGAAACAATGATGCCAAGCACCAGCCTCCTTTTAAAGTGTCCAGTGGTGCCATTCTTACTTAATCATGACAGATTGATCTCCAGCCATGTCCTCATCAACACCCACACCTGTGTTAATGGAGCAATCACTGAAAAGAGGTTAGCTGGTCCTTTTAAGGCAGGGCTGCAATGATGTTGAAATGTGTTTTGGGGGATAAAGTTCATTTTCTAGCCAAATATTGACTTTGCAAGTAATTGCTGTTAAGCTGATCACTCTTTATAACATTCTGGAGTATATGCAAATTGCCATTAGAAAAAGTGAAGCAGTAGACTTTGTAAAAATTAATATTTGTGTCATTCTCAAAACTTTTGTCCATGACTGTACTGGGATGACTGCTCTGTTCTCATTACTGGGGACCAGTCACATACTGGGATGGCTGATGTGTTCTTATTACTGGGACCAGTCACATACTGGGATGACTGGTCTGTTCTTATTACT
This sequence comes from Oophaga sylvatica, assembly GCA_033576555.1. Classification (NCBI taxonomy): domain Eukaryota; kingdom Metazoa; phylum Chordata; class Amphibia; order Anura; family Dendrobatidae; genus Oophaga; species Oophaga sylvatica. The sequence continues at coordinate 28,917 of JARQOD010005430.1, forward strand.
GGGACCAGTCACATACTGGGATGACTGGTCTGTTCTTATTACTGGGACCAGTCACATACTGGGATGACTGGTCTGTTCTTATTACTGGGGACCAGTCACATACTGGGATGACTGCTCTGTTCTCATTACTGGGGACCAGTCACATACTGGGATGACTGGTCTGTTCTCATTACTGGGGACCAGTCACATACTGGGATGACTGATCTGTTCTTATTACTGGGGACCCGTCAAATACTGGGATGACTGATCCATTGTGTGATGCCACAATGATGGGTACTTATTTCCGTACATACCGTACATGTCCATACAGTGTTGCCGCCAATCAGCTGCAGATTGTGCTCATTAGGGCCATAGAATTGTATGGAGGTGCGGAAAGAAGCATATTAGGGATCCTGAACTGATACTGAAAGCAGAAAGTTCTTTCCTTCCCTGTGCTGAGGGCAATAAACCTTGTTCTTTAAGGACTTGTCCAGACGACTGTATTATTGATCCGGGTGCGATCTGATCAATGTTATGTTATGGGGCGGCGCACATGTCCAATTTCTTCCTTGGATGAATGCTATCAGAGGAAAAAATCTCTGCATGCCCGAGTTGGATCCGATAATCGTATCACACTTGGCCATGCAAGTCAATGAGTCAGTTTAAGAAAAATTGGACTTCACTCGGATGACATCTGAGTGCAGTCTGATTTCCATGTGCTGACACAATAGAGAAGATGGGAGACTTTTTTTTCCATATCTGAGAAAATTGTATTACACTAATATCACACACTGATCAGTGAGATTAGCATAATCGGCCCAATTATCTCGGATGAGAGAATATACGCTGGTGTGACCCTAGGCTTAGTATCAGATATTTTCTGACTAAATGACATCACATACCATCACATACACATACCATCCAATACATCACTATAGTTTACCACTGTTGTATTTTACCTATTATACATGTGGCCACTACATATATCGTGACCTTAAAGGGAACCTCTCACCACGAAAATGCCGCCCATTCTGCAGACACCATGTTATAGAGCGGGGGAGCTGAGAAGATTGATATATACTTTGGTGAGGAAATATTCAGTATAACCTGTATTATTATCATTTAATCCTCTGCTCTTCCTGGGATTCTCAGGCCAGTGGGCGGCGCCATCAGTGACTGACAGCTCTCCGTGTACACACTTATACGCTGGTAGGATCGCTTTTCTCCCCAAACTATATATCAATCTTGTCAGCTCCTCCTGCTCTATAACATGGTGTCTGCAGATCGGAGGGCATTTTCCTGCTGATAGGTTCTCTTTAAGTAACCAAAATGATCCACAGCAAGGTAACTCAACCCATTGGGTACAATTTGTGAAGATCCATGAAAAACCAGCAGAGCAAAGTAGCAGAGGCAACAGAAAAGCCGAGAAACACTACGGCTCCTCTCTGCTTCTTTGTTGGAAGCTGCGTTATGATTACAGCTATTGGGTACAACCAGTGAAATTCCATAAAAAAAACATGTTCATAACTTTTGTGTTAATGGTTGGTCATTATCAGGACATCATTTGGGGATTACTAGCAATTACTCGCAGGGAAGCGCAGTGAACCTACCGCTCACTTATTCAGCTATATCATTCAGGAAGAGATAAAATTATAGTTTGCCGTGAGTCATTTTTTTCTTTTAAGGAAATGTTTTTTTTTTTACTAAAAATGCTCTCTAATCCAAAATGTCAATTTCTTGGGCAATTTAGATGAAGCACAAAGTAAGACAGAAAATTGCATCTATTTTCCATAGAGCGGTGTCAGCGCCGCCACTGGGCCCCCAGCCGTCCGCTCAGGGCCCCGGCATCAGCTGGCACAATACTTACCTCTCCCGTGCCTCCGCTGCCGCAGCTCCGGGCTCCAGGGGGCACCGGCGCTTCCTCTCACAGCAGCGCCGCTGAATGACGTCATCATTCAGCGGCCGGCTGTGGCAGAGAGCGCGGACGCTGGGCAGGTAAGACGTGTGTGTGTGTGTCTCTGTGTGTGTCTGTGTGTATGTAGTGCGGTGCTGTGTGTGTGTGTGTGTGTGTGTGTGTGTATGTATGTGAGAGAGTGCTTGTGTGCTGTGATGCTGTCTGTGTGTGATGATGGGCAGGCATTGCTGATAATGAGGAGGCATTGATGATGATGATGGGGAGAAGATGATGATAATGGGCAGTCATTGATGATGGGGAGAAGATGATGATGGGCAGGCATTGCTGATAATGGGGAGGCATTGATGATGATGATGGGGAGAAGATGATGATAATGGGCAGGCATTGATGATGGGGAGAAGATGATGATGATAAGGAGGCAATGATGATGATGGGGAGGTAATCATGATGATAATGGGGAGTCTTTCCACAGCGCCCTTTCCTGAGCCGTAACAGTGCAGAACGCAGTACAGCGCAGAGGAGAGCTCCATATTTTGTATGGAGCATTATATGGGGACCAGTATCCTGTATGGAGCATTATATGGGGACCAGTATCCTGTATGGAGCATTATATTGGGTCCAGTATTCTGTATGGAGCATTATTTTGGGTCCAGTAATCTGTATGGAGCATTATATGGGGGGTGTCATCCTGCATGGGGTATTATATGGGTGATGAGGGGGAGACTATGTGGTGCCCATAATATTGTATGGAGGACTGTACTGTCCAGTCTGTACTGTGCGCTGTGAGGATTTGGCGGTTTTTGAGCTATTGTACAATTTACAATAGATATGTCATGTAATGGAAGAAGTGAAGTATTTGGCATTGTACTGTACCCATATTTCTCTGCTGTATCTGTGCATCATGAATCGTGGTCTGTGTTAAAGGGGCCCACTGAGGCTCTTTCGCCCGGGGCCCATAAAAACCTGGAGCCGGCCCTGCTGGTGACTCTGATAAACTTATCCTCAGAAGCAGAGGTGATTCTTGGTCTTCCTTTCCTGGGGTGGTCCTCATGTGAGCCAGTTTCTTTGTAACGCTTGATGGTTTTTGCAACTGCACTTGGGGACACTTTCAAAGTTTTCCCAATTTTTCAGACTGACTGACCTTCATTTCTTAACCCCTTCATGACCCAGCCTATTTTGACCTAAATGACCTGGCCATTTTTTGCAATTCTGACCAGTGTCCCTTTATGAGGTAATAACTCAGGAACGCTTCAACGGATCATAGCGATTCTGAGATTGTTTTTTCGTGACATATTGGGCTTCATGTTAGTGGTAAATTTAGGTCGATAATTTTTGCGTTTATTTGTGAAAAAAATGGAACTTTGGCCAAAATTTTGAAAATTTCGCAATTTTCAAATTTTGAATTATTATTCTGTTAAACCAGAGAGTTATGTGACACAAAATAGTTAATAAATAACATTTCCCACATGTCTACTTTACATCAGCACAATTTTGGGAACAACATTTTTTTTTGTTAGGAAGTTATAAGGGTTAAAAGTTGACCAGCGATTTCTCATTTTTACAGCAAAATTTACAAAACCATTTTTTTTAGGGACCACCTCACGTTTGAAGTCACTTTGAGGGGTCTATATGGCAGAAAATACCCAAAAGTGACACCATTATAAAAAGTGCACCCCTCAAGCTACTTAAAACTACATTCAAGAAGATTATTAACCCTTCAGGTGCTTCACAGGAACTAAAGCAACGTGGAAAGAAAAAATGGACATTTTAATTTTTCCAACAAAATTTTTCTTTTAGCATCAATTTTTTCATTTTTGCATGGGCAACAGGATAAAATGGACCCTAAAATTTGTTGGGCAATTTCTCCTGAGTACACGATACCTCATATGTGGTCATAAACCACTGTTTGGGCGCACGGCAGGGCTCAGAAGGGAAGGAGAGCCATTTGACTTTTTGAATGGAAAATATGCTGGAATATTTAGCGGTTGCCATGTCGCATTTGGAGAGACCCTGTGTGCCTAAACATTGGAGATCCCCCACAAGTGACCCCATTTTGGAAACTAGACCCCCCAAGGAACTTATCTAGATGCAGAGTGAGCACTTTGAACCCCCAGGTGCTTCACAAATTGATCCGTAAAAAAAATAAAGTACTTTTTTTTCAAAAAAATTTTCTTTTAGCCTCAGTTTTTTCATTTTCACATGGGCAACAGGATAAAATGGATCCTAAAATTTGTTGGGCAATTTCTCCTGAGTACACCGATACCTCATATGTGGTCATAAACCACTGTTTGGGCGCACGGCAGGGCTCAGAAGGGAAGGAGCGCCATTTGACTTTTTGAATGGAAAATATGCTGGAATATTTAGCGGTTGCCATGTCGCATTTGGAGAGTCCCTGTGTGCCTAAACATTGGAGCTACCCACAAGTGACCCCATTTTGGAAACTAGACCCCCCAAGGAACTTATCTAGATGCAGAGTGAGCACTTTGAACCCCCAGGTGCTTCACAAATTGATCCGTAAAAAAAGAAAGTACTTTTTTTTCACAAAAATTTTCTTTTAGCCTCAGTTTTTTCATTTTCACTTGGGCAACAGGATAAAATGGATCCTAAAATTTGTTGGGCAATTTCTCCTGAGTACACCGATACCTCATATGTGGTCATAAACCACTGTTTGGGCGCACGGCAGGGCTCAGAAGGGAAGGAGAGCCATTTGACTTTTTGAATGGAAAATATGCTGGAATATTTAGCGGTTGCCATGTCGCATTTGGAGAGACCCTGTGTGCCTAAACATTGGAGATCCCCCACAAGTGACCCCATTTTGGAAACTAGACCCCCCAAGGAACTTATCTAGATGCAGAGTGAGCACTTTGAACCCCAGGTGCTTCACAAATTGATCCGTAAAAAAAAGAAAGTACTTTTTTTTCACAAAAATTTTTTTTAGCCTCAGTTTTTTCATTTTCACTTGGGCAACAGGATAAAATGGATCCTAAAATTTGTTGGGTAATTTTTCCTGAGTACACCGATATCTCATATGTGGTCATAAACCACTGTTTGAGCGCACGGCAGGGCTCAGAAGGGAAGGAGCGCCATTTGACTTTTTGAATGGAAAATATGCTGGAATATTTAGCGGTTGCCATGTTGCATTTGGAGAGTCCCTGTGTGCCTAAACATTGGAGCTCCCCCACAAGTGACCCCATTTTGGAAACTAGACCCCCCAAGGAACTTTTCTAGATGCATAGTGAGCACTTTGAAACCCCAGGTCCTTCACAAATTGATCCGTAAAAAAAAGAAAGTACTTTTTTTTTCACAAAAATTTTCTTTTAGCCTCAGTTTTTTCATTTTCACATGGGCAACAGTATAAATTGGATCCTAAAATTTGTTGGGCAATTTCTCCTGAGTACACAGATACCTCATATTTGGTCATAAACCACTGTTTGGGCGCACGGCAGGGCTCAGAAGGGAAGGAGTGCCATTTGACTTTTTGAATGGAAAATTAGCTCCAATCGTTAGCGTACACCATGTCATGTTTGGAGAGCCCCTGTATGCCTAAACTTTGGAGCTCCCCCACAAATGACCCCATTTTGGAAACTAGACCCCCTAAGGAACTTATGTAGTTGCACAGTGAGCACTTTGAACCCCCAGGTGCTTCACAAAAGTTTATAACGCAGAGCCGTGAAAATAAAAAATCATTTTTTTTCTCAAAAAATGATAATTTAGCCCCCTATTTTTTATTTTCACAATGGTTACAGGAGAAATTGGACCCCAAAAGTTGTTGTCTAATTTGTCCTAAGTACGCTAGTACCTCACATGTGGGGGGAAACCACTGTTTGGGCACACGTCAGGGCTTGGTAGGGATGTAGTGACGCTTTGAAATGCCGACTTGATGGAATGGTCTGCGGGCGGGCAGAGCCCCTGATGTGCCTAAACAGTAGAAACCCCCCACAAGTGACCACATTTTGTAAACTAGACCCCTCAAGGAACTTATCTACATGTGTGGTGAGCACCTTGAACCCCCACGTGCTTCACAGAAGTTTGTAATGCAGAGCCGTGAAAATAAAAAAAAATTTTTTTCCTCAAAAACTGATTTTTTTAACCCGCAATTTTTTATTTTCACAAGGGTAACAGGAGAAATTGGACCACAAAAGTTGTTGTACAGTTTGTCCTGAGTACACTGGTACCCCATATGTGGGGGGGAACCACTGTTTTGGCGCATGGGAGAGCACAGAAGGGAAGGAGCGCCATTTTGGAATGCAGACTTGATGGAATGTTCTGTGGGCGTCATGTTGCGTTTGCAGAGCCCCTGATGTGCCTAAACAGTAGAAACCCCCCACAAGTGACCCCATTTTGGAAACTAGACCCCCCCAAGGAGCTTATCTAGATGTGTAGTGAGCACTTTGAACCCCCAAGGGCTACACAGAAGTTTATAACGCCGGGGCATGAAAATAAAAAAATCATATTTTTTCCACAAACATGATCTTTTAGTCCCCAATTTTTTTTATTTTCCCAAGGGTAACAGGAGAAATTAGACCTCAAAAGTTGTTGTCCAATTTGTCCTGAGTACGCTGATATCCTATATGTGGGAGAAAACTACTGTATGGGCACACTTCGGGGCTCGGAAGGGAAGTAGTGACGTTTTGAAATGCCGACTTGATGGAATGGTCTGCGGGCGTCATGTTACGTTTGCAGAGTCCCTGATGTGCCTAAACAGTAGAAACTCCCCACAAGTGACCCCATTTTGGAAACTAGACCCCGCAAGGAACTTATCTAGATGTGTGGTGAGCACTTTGAACCCCCAATGGCTACACAGAAGTTTATAACGCCGGGGCATGGAAATAAAAAAATCATATTTTTTCCACAAACATGATCTTTTAGTCCACAATTTTTTTATTTTCTCAAGGTAACAGGAGAAATTAGACCCCAAAAGTTGTTGTCCAATTTGTCCTGAGTACGCTGATATCCCATATGTGGGAGAAAACTACTGTATGGGCACACGTCGAGGCTCGGAAGGGAAGTAGTGTTGTTTTGAAATGCCGACTTGATGGAATGGTCTGCGGGTGTCATGTTACGTTTGCAGAGCCCATGATGTGCCTAAACAGTAGAAACCCCCCCAAGTGACCCATTTTGGAAACTAGATCCCCCAAGGAACTCCTCTAGATGTGTGGTAAGCACTTTGAATCTCCAAGTTCTTCACAGAAGTTTATAACGCAGAGCCGTGAAAATAAAAAATCATTTTTTTTCCACAAAAATAACTTTTTTAGTCCCCAATTTTTTTTCCCAACAGTAACAGGAGAAATTAGACCCCAAAGTTGTTGTGCAATTTTTCCTGAGTACGCTGATACCCCATATGTGGGGGTAAACCACTGTTTGGGCACACGTCGGGGCTTGGAATAAAGGGAGCACTGTTTGACTTTTTGAACGCAAAATTTGCAGGAATCAATGGTGGCGCCATGTCGCGTATGGAGACCCCCTGATGTGCGTAAATAGTGGAAACCCCTCAATTCTAACTCCAACCCTAACCCCAACACACCCCTAACCCCAACCCTAACCCCTACACACCCCTAACCCTAATACAAACCCTAACCATAACCCTAACCCCAACACACCCCTAACCCTAATTCCAACTCTAACCATAAACCTAACCACAAGCCTAACCCTAATCCCAACCCTAACCCCAAAACACCCCTAACGCTTATCCTAACTCTAACCCTAACCACAAACCTAACCCTAATCCCAACCCTAACCCTAATTCCAACCCTTACCCTAGTTCTAACCCTAACCCTAGTTCTAACCCTAAGGCTGGGTTCATATTGCGTTTTACCAGCCCGTTCAACACGTAGCGTTGACGGGCTGGTAACGTTATAGCATAACGCGATCGCGTTATGCTATACCCGCTAGTGCAGAGGAATCAGCGATGATTCATCTGTGCTAGCGGTGATGGAGCCCAGACGCTGCAGCCCGCGTCCAAGGCTCCGTCACTGAATGACGACACGTCGCGATGCGCACACAAATGGGGTGAATGGCAGCGTTAACGGACTGCGTTACACCGCGTTATACCACGGTGAAACGCAGTCCATCTAACGGACTGCCATAATGCAATATGAACCCAGCCTAACCCTGAGACCCCGTGCACACGTTGCGGATTCACTTGCGGATTTTTCTAAAATCCGCAGGTAAAATGACCTGCCTTTTACCTGCGTATTTAGCGCGGATTTGCTGCGGTTTTTCTCTGCGGTTTTACGCCTATAATGGAATAGGTGTAAAATCGCTGCGGAATCCGCACAAAGAATTGACATGCTGCGGATTTAAAACCGCAGCAAATCCGAGCTGAAAAATCTGCAGCATGTGCACAGCGGTTTTTTTTACCATTTATTTGCATTGTACTGTACATGGTTTCTGGATCTGCTGTGGATCCGCAGCGCGAAATCCACTGCGGATCCGCAGCAAAATCCGCTGCTGATCCGCAGCAAAATCCGCTGCGGATCCGCAGCAAAATCCGCTGAGGATCCGCAGCAAAATCCGCAACGTGTGCACAGGGCCTAATAGGGACAAATAATAAAGAATTTTTTTTTTCCTACCTATGACAGGGGGGTTCACTTACTTTTTTTTATTTTGATCACTGTGACAGTTTATCACAGTGATCAAAATAAATTTCTTGACTCTGCAGGGCGCACTGCGCATGCGCCGGCCGGCGGGCGCACTGCGCATGCGCCCGCCATTTTCCAAGATGGCGGCGCCCATGAAGAATCCCGGGCAGCCGCCGGGAAGGATCCAGGGACATCGGTGGACCGGGAGAGGTGAGTATGGGGGTCGGAAGTGAGGGGGGGAGATCGGAAGGTGGGGGCAGCGGAGGCCAGGACGAGGGGAGCTGTTAGTGACGGCGGTGACCGACCGCTGCCATCTTTCGGTGGCGGCGGTCGATTGCCGCCGTGACTACGTGTGGGGGGTCAGGGCTCGGTGTCCAGCCATGGCAGATGCTATTGCAGCATCGGCCATGGCTGGATTGTAATATTTCACCAATTACATTGGTGAAATATTACAGATTGCTCTGATTGGCTGTTTCACTTTTAACAGTCAATCAGAGCGATCGTGGCCATGGGGGGGTTAAGCCAACCCCCCTGTGGTAAAGCACAAAGGGTCCTGTGCCAGCGGGTCGGGTGACCTTTCAGTGACCCCGGTCACCCGACCCGCAGGAACGCGATCCTTTCATGACGCCACATAGGCGTCATGGGTCGGATTGGCACTGACTTTCATGACGACTACGTGGCGTCACAGGTCGGGAAGGGGTTAAAGCAATGATGACCACTCGTTTTTCTTTACTTAGCTGCTTTTTTCTTGCCATAATACAAATTCTAACAGTCTATTCAGTAGGACTATCAGCTGTGTATCCACCAGACTTCTGCACAACACAACTGATGGTCCCAACCCCATTTATAAGGCCAGAAATTCCACTTATTAAACCTGACAGGGCACACCTGTGAAGTGAAAAACATTCCCGGTGACTACCTCTTGAAGCTCATCAAGAGAATGCCAAGAGTGTGCAAAGCACTCATCAAAGCAAAAGGTGGCTACTGTGGTGCAGTGACTAATGTGGCACCTAGGGGGCGCTGTATAAGTTGCTCAAATTATGCATGGAGGCATGAGATGGATGGGAAACCAGTCCCTGCTATTGTGCTAAATGGAAAGTATGTGTCGCAGAGCTATTCTGTGCTGTAGGTCAGTAATGTTGTTCTGGGACTTGTAGTCCCATAAGAGTTCTGACTATTGTTAAGGGTGAACCTACAGGGTTAGCTTGTGAGCTGGGTGGGACATGCTAACCACACATACACCGCCCACTGGTGGTGGGAGAATGAATGTTACATACTGGTGATTGTATGTGTTGTGAAGGACCTGTGATGAGGTCATGAACAGGTGACCAGACCATGTGCTTCATGCCTTGGCTTGGGGAGTGGCTACAAGTATGAAAGACAGTGTTTGGCACATGGTGAGGAGATTGTGTTGGAGACTGAGGAGTCTCTGGAAGTCTGACTGAGACAGTGGAGAGTGTGTCCTGCACAGGGCTGCCTGGAAGGTCTGTCGGTGTTGGAAGATCCTGGGGTTGGATCGGATTCCTGGAAGCACGTGGTGAGACTTGGAACTTGGTAGCCAGGGTGTTGGACGGGGGTCCGGAATAGCACCCGGACAGGACACATGGGTGTGCTGAGCCTGTGACGGTCCCACACTGAGAACCATGGGGTTCTATTGAGGAGTTTGGCTGGAGTCAGCCTGGAAGTGACTTTCTGTTACAGTGTGTCAGTGAGCACCGGAAGCGAGTCCAGATCACCCGGGAAGGCACCTGGCGGTCCCTGCTGGCTTGCAGCCGCTTAGTCAAGCCGTCCCATGCAAGGGTGCGTCTGGGAACAGTAGTTTGCAAGCTGGAATGCATTGATGTTTTTGTCATGTTTTGTTACCTGGCATTTAAAGAGAAAGTAAACAATTGATTTTGGACTAAAAGCCTGTGTGTTGCCTCAAAACTGCCGTCCGGATCTTGCCTACCAGAGCGGATCCCTACAGTTTGGTGGAGAATGCAGGCAGACGCAGTGAGGTCAGACTGTTTTTTTTTTTTTTAATGTTTTTTCCATGCATGACAAATATCCAGGTGAAGACGTCTGACTGTAACCCGGTTGGGTTACGAAGGTGACAAGCGGCTTGCTGTAACTTGGTGGGGTTACGAAGGTTGCTGGGGATCAGGGGGTCCACGAAGACAGTGCAGCGGAAGCGTGCAGAGACTGGTGGTAGCGGGAGCTACCGGGACACTTGCAGGAGGAGGTTCTGCAGTAGCAGCAGCTTGTGAGCGGCAGTCAGAGGTGCCGGTGATTGGTGGCTGCCACAGCAGCGGTGTCGGTACCAGCAGGAGCTGGTGGTGTAATAGAAGGACAGTGTGAACCCGGTCACACAGACTCTTAAAGGGTCAGTAACAGCCCAAAAGAAATAAAACTGTATTGTGGGAGTTGTGCCTAAGAAAACTGTGGGGGAGTCCACAGGGTGTATCCCAGAGTGGGGTGGTGGCCAAAAAGGGGCGGTAATCCACCAGCAGGGATGGTTGGCAAAAAGGGGGTGGAGAACTGTCCGGAGATGGAGAGCATGGTAAAAATGCTTGTGGAGGCCATTCAACACAAACAGCAGGCTACGCAGCTGCAACAGCAGGCTATGCAGCAGCAGGCTATACAGCAGCAGGCTATGGAGCGGCAACAGGAAACCAACAGTCTACTGATGCAGCACATCACAGCGCCGCAGACAGCGGAAGCTGCCCAGGGACGCCGGGATGTCCGGAGAGTGGTGCGTGCAGCGGTTCCAAAAATTGAGAAATCAGATGACGTCGAGGTGTACCTGGAGGTGCAGCCGAACGGTTGCCCGGGGAAAGTATATGTGTGTCCAATTTGCCTTATGAACTATCCACCTGGCGCAAGGCTACGAGGGTGTGACCTGCCGATAAATAATGAAGATATGGTTGGCCTGATCGACCCGGGGAGTCCGGTGACTTTAGTGAGAGTTGCACCTAAGGGGTCAAATACCCGGTAGAAAGGTCGGGGTCACCTGCATTCATGGGAACACTAAGGAGTTTCCTGTGGCCGGGGTAACTGTGGGGACAGTGTTGTGAATGGGTTTGAGATGAGTTCTGAGCAGAGGCTCCCTCTGGTGGTTACAAGCGGTGCTAGTGAAGATTGTGAGGACTGGGAATCAGGTGTTACTGACTGGTCTTATATAAGGGAGTCATTTTCCCATCAGGGTTGCCGGTGATCAATTGTTCTGGTCTGAATCCTTCATTCTAGTTTCCCTTGTAGCCTGCTGTGTCGTGTCTGCATCTCCTGCTTACAGATAAGACTTTTGCTTCTTTTGTGTTTGTGCTATATTTTTGCATTTTGTCCTGCACTTCTTTGGGGGCCTTCTGGGTCCCCTCCGGGGGCTTCTGCCCTCTCAGTTTAGTTCAGCCACTGAGTTTTGTTCTTTTGCTTTTTTCAGTTTTTTCAGTGGCTGCTGTTTTGATTTTGTTACACCACAGAACTAATTTAGGTGGTAGAGGTCGTGTGATCTCAGGTGATTTTGAAATTAGTAGAGTTGGTGCTTTTCAGGGTTTTCTGGGATTGCAGTAAGTACCCTTCCTATCCTTTTCTATTTAGATAGTTTGGGCCCCAGCGTTTGCTCATGCTATTTTCTTTCTGTGTCAGTATTTCCTCTTGTCTAACCGCCATTACATGTTTGGGGGCTTTCTATTATCTTTGGGGTTCTGCTCCGGGCAGATAGCTTTCCTATTTCTATCTTTAGGTGTAGTTAGTTTCTCAGGCTGTGACGAGGCGTCTAGGACCAACGTAGGAACGCTCCACGGCTGCCTCTAGTTGTGGTGGTTAGTCAGGGTACTGCAATCTCATAGATTCCAACTGCTCTGGTGTATTGCCTTTTTGCCTGCTCTCCTCAGCTACCGAAACATAACAGTATCACCGGCCTAAACTGAAAATTATATTGTACTCACAGAAGGGAAAAATATTGTGAAAAAAAAAAAAAAAAGTTGTCAGAGTTGTCAGAGATTTTTTTTTTTTTTCTGTTTGTTGCATTTTTTTTTTCCCTCTGTATCTCTGGGTGCTGAGGAGGATTTTTTTTTTTTCCCTCTCAATGGAGTTTGCACAGTTGTCTGGCCGTGTGGATCAGCTTGCCACTGAAGTTCGGAGTATTGCAACCTATCTTGCTAGGTTGCCTGTTGTGGAAGCTAGGATTCCCATGCCAGATTTGTTTTTAGGGGATCGAGCTAAGTTTCTGAATTTCAAAAATAACTGTAAATTGTTTTTTGCCTTAAAATCTAAGTCCTCAGGGAACACAGCGCAGCAGGTTCAAATTGTCATCTCTCTCCTGCGCGGCGACCCTCAGGATTGGGCTTTTTCCCTGATACCTGGGGATCCTGTTTTGAGTGATGTTGATGCGTTTTTTCATGCTTTGGGGTTATTGTACGATGAGCCTAATGTCACTGATCAGGCTGAAAAAACTTTGTTGGCATTAAGTCAGGGGCTTGAGGACGCTGAGTTATACTGTCAGAGATTCCGTAGGTGGGCAGTCCTGACCAAATGGAATGACGACGCTTTGGCGGCCCTTTTCCGGAAGGGTCTGTCAGATAATGTAAAGGATGTTATGGTGGGATTCCCTGTCCCCTCTGGTCTCAATGATTCTATGTCATTAGCGATTCAAATTGACAGACGTTTGCGTGAGCGGAGAAGTATGCGTGGAATGGTGTTGTCTTGTGAACCAGCTTCTGAACCCATGCAGTGTGATAGAGTGGTCTCTGGGGCACAGCGTCATGAGTTTCGAAAGCGCAATGGGTTATGTTTCTACTGTGGTGATGCCTCTCATGCTATTTCAGTCTGCCCTAAGCGGGGAAGACGTTTTGCACGCTCAGTTGTCTTGGGTAGTGTTCAGACTAAGTTTTTATTAACTGTCACTCTGATATGCTCTCTGTCCTCATTTTCTGCTCAGGCTTTCGTTGATTCTGGAGCAGCTATTAACCTGATGGATTATGATTTTGCTAAACGTTGTGGGTTTTCCTTGATACCCCTACAGAAGTCTATTCCCATACTGGGGATCGATTCTACCCCTTTGGCTGAGAATAAACCCCAGTTTTCTACTCAGGTGATAATGAGGGTTGAACCTGATCACCAGGAGTGCTGCAAATTTTTGGTTCTATATAATCTGCATGACATTATCGTGCTGGGTTTCCCTTGGTTACAGTCTCATAATCCTGTTTTGGATTGGAAATCTGTGTCTGTAACCAGTTGGGGCTGCCAATGTGTTAATACCAACACTCCTGTTTTTTCTGCCTCCCCCCAGGCTCAGGATGTTCCTGACTTTTTGTTTGATTTTTCTGATGTGTTTAGCGAAAGTAAATCTGCATCCTTGCCTCCCCATAGGAGCTATGACTGCGCTATTGAATTAGTGCCGGGTAGTAAATTCCCTGACTCTATTCTTTCACTGGCATCAATATCCTCACTCCACGATACAGACAGTGCCACTGCTTTCTACAATGCCACTCTCACATTGGCTATTGACACGGTCGCCCCTCTCGTTCATGGCAGAGTGCGACGTACCAACAGACAACCCTGGCACAATAACACCACTAAAAAGCTCCGGCAAGTGTCCAGGATTACAGAGCGGCGCTGGAAAAAAACAAATTCGCAAGACGACTTCACTGCATTCAAACAAGCAACACTCTCTTTCAAATCTGCCCTCACCTCTGCTAAACAGGCCTACTTCACAACCCTCGTATCTTCCCTATCCTACAACCCCAAACAGTTATTCAAAACTTTTAACTCCCTCCTCCGCCCACCACTGCCCCCTCCTACCTCCCTCATCTCTGCTGAGGACTTTGCCACACACTTCAAAAATAAGATCGACCAAACAAGGCAAGTCTTCATTGTTCAACCACCTCAACCACTTTGTATACCAGACCAATGCCCTAACCCCATAACCTCCCTCTCCAATATAACTGAAGGGGAGCTTAATTGTCTTCTCTCCAAATCTCACCTCACAACCTGTGCACTTGACCCCATCCCAACCCACCTCCTCCCCAACCTCACCACCACTATTATTCCATCCCTAACCCACCTCTTCAACCTATCACTAACTTCCGGTACCTTCCCTTCTGCTTTCAAGCATGCCACAATCACGCCTATCCTTAAAAAGCCAACCCTCGACCCAACCGCTATGTCCAGCTATCGCCCAATATCGCTGCTCCCATTCGCTTCCAAACTCCTGGAGCTGCATGTCTACGCTGAGCTTTCCTACCACTTCTCTTCTAACTTGCTCTTTGACACTCTACAATCTGGTTTCCGCCCCCATCACTCCACTGAGACAGCCCTGACCAAAATTACTAATGACCTACTTACAGCCAAAGCAAACGGACAATACTCTATACTCCTGCTTCTCGACCTGTCCTCTGCTTTTGACACAGTTGACCACTGCCTTCTACTACAGATTCTTTCCTCCTTTGGCGTCAAAGACCTCGCCCTATCTTGGATCTCCTCATACCTTTCCAACCGCACATTCAGCGTCTCCCACTCCCACACTACCTCCTCGTCCCACCCTCTCTCTTTGGAGTTCCCCAAGGCTCTGTTCTAGGACCCCTACTCTTCTCAATCTATACACTTGGCCTGGGGCAACTCATAAAGTCCCACGGATTCCAGTACCACCTTTACGCTGATGACACTCAGATCTACCTCTCTGGCCCAGACATCACTTCTCTGCTATCCAGAATCCCGGAGTGTCTATCAGCCATATCCTCCTTCTTCTCCTCCCGCTTCCTCAAACTCAATGTGGACAAATCTGAACTCATAATCTTTCCCCCATCCCACAGATCTTCCTTACCTGACCTATCTACCACAATTAACGACATCACGCTTTCCCCCGTACCAGAAGTCCGCTGCCTCGGAGTAACCCTTGACTCTGCCCTGTCCTTCAAACCGCACATCCAAGCTCTTTCTACCTCCTGTCGCCTTCAGCTCAAAAATATTTCAAGAATCCGTCCTTTCCTCAACCCTCAATCTACTAAAATGATTGTGCACGCCCTCATCATCTCCCGCCTCGACTACTGCAACACCCTTTTCTCTGGCCTCCCTGCTAACACCCTCGCACCTCTCCAGTCCATCCTTAACTCTGCTGCACGACTAATTCACCTCTCTCCTCGCTACTCCTCCGCTTCTCCCCTCTGCAAATCTCTTCACTGGCTCCCATTCCCTCAGCGTATCCAGTTCAAATTACTAACACTGACCTACAAGGCCATCTATAATCTGTCTCCTCCATATATCTCTGAACTAATCTCCCGATATCTTCCCTCACGTAATCTCCGATCCTCCCAAGACATCCTTCTCTCCTCCACACTTATTCGCTCCTCACCCAACCGCCTCCAAGACTTCTCCCGAATATCCCCCATCCTCTGGAATTCTTTGCCCCAACACATCCGACTATCAAACTCATTCAGATCCTTCAGACGGAACCTGAAAACCCATCTCTTCAGGAAAGCCTACAGCCTGCAATGACCCCGCTGCCTCCTCACCACTACCGGAGATATTGCCTCAACCAACACCGGAACTGCTGCAACCCCCCGACCTACTGTCTCCTGCCTCACAATCCTGTAGAATGTAAGCCCGAAAGGGCAGGGTCCTCTCCCCTCTGTATCAGTCTGTCATTGTTAGTTTGTTTACTGTAAGTGATACCTGTAATTTGTATGTAACCCCTTCTCATGTACAGCACCATGGAATCAATGGTGCTATAGAAATAAATATTAATAATAATATAATATATAATAAAGGTCGCCTTTTTAACTTGTCTGTACCTGAACATGACGCTATGCGGTCTTATATCAAGGAATCATTGGAGAAGGGTCATATCAGACCATCCTCTTCACCCTTAGGTGCCGGTTTTTTCTTTGTGGCCAAAAAAGATGGTTCATTAAGGCCGTGTATTGATTATCGTCTCTTGAACAATATTACTGTGAAATATCAATACCCGTTACCCTTGATTTCTGACCTGTTTTCCAGGGTGAAAAACGCTACTTGGTTTACCAAGCTTGACCTCAGGGGGGCGTATAACCTTATTCGCATTAAGCACGGGGATGAATGGAAGACGGCATTCAATACCCCTGAAGGGCATTTTGAGTACCTAGTGATGCCCTTTGGGCTCACTAATGCTCCTTCCGTCTTCCAGTCCTTCATGAATGACATTTTCAGGGATTTTGTGGATAAATTTCTGATTGTTTATTTGGATGATATCTTGATTTTTTCTAATGACTGGGACTCTCATGTGAAACATGTTCGAACTGTATTCCAGATTTTGAGAGAGAATGCTCTGTATGTGAAGGGATCAAAGTGTCTTTTTGGCGTACAGAGGATCTCATTTCTGGGATTCATTTTGTCCCCATCTGTTATTGAAATGGACCCGGTCAAGGTTCAGGCCATCTGTGATTGGGTCCAACCTACTTCATTAAAGGCTCTTCAGAGATTTTTGGGTTTTGCCAATTTTTATCGTAAATTTATTGGTAATTTCTCGGTTATTGTTAAACCATTAACTGATTTGACCAGAAAGGGTTCTGATGTGGTGAATTGGCCTCCTGAGGCAGTCTCTGCATTTCAGGAACTTAAGCAGAGATTCACTTCTGCTCCTGTTCTACGGCAGCCTGAAGTTTCTCTGCCATTTCAGGTGGAGGTTGATGCCTCTGAAATTGGGGCAGGTGCCGTTTTGTCCCAAAAAGATCCAGAGACCTCTAAAAGTAACCCTTGTGCCTTTTTCTCTCGAAAATTTTCTCCTACTGAACGTAATTATGACGTGGGTAATCGGGAGTTGTTGGCCATGAAGTGGGCTTTTGAAGAGTGGAGACATTGGCTGGAGGGAGCCAAACATCAGGTGGTGGTCCTTACGGACCATAAGAATCTGGTCTATCTGGAATCTGCCAAGCGACTCAATCCTAGACAGGCCAGGTGGGCCTTGTTTTTCACACGTTTTAATTTTGTGGTTTCCTTTCTTCCTGGCACTAAGAATGTTAAGGCGGATGCCCTCTCGAGGAGTTTCCTTGCGGACTCTCCTGAGTTATCTGATCCTTCTGTTATTTTGAAAGAGGGTGTAGTTCTTTCCGCCATCTCGCCCAATTTGAGACTTGCTCTGGAGGGGTGTCAGGAGGATAGGCCCGAGTGCTGCCCTGTTGGAAAATTGTTTGTCCCGGACCAGTGGAAAAAGAGTGTGATGTCTGAGATTCATTGTTCCGCATTGGCTGGGCATCCCGAATTTTTGGTACCAGAGACTTGGTTAGTCGGTCCTTTTGGTGGCCTACCTTGTCTCGTGATGTCAGGGAATTTGTGCAGTCCTGCGGGACTTGCTCTCGCTCCAAGCCTTGCTCTCGCTCTAGTGGTTTGTTGATGCCATTGCCTGTGCCCAAGAGACCATGGACCCATATCTCTATGGATTTCATTTCCGATCTTCCTGTTTCTCAGAGAATGACCACCATCTGGGTAATTTGTGATAGGTTTTCCAAAATGATACATCTTGTGCCATTACCTAAGTTGCCTTCCTCCTCTGAATTGGTGCCGTTGTTCCTTCAGCACGTGGTTCGTTTACACGGCATTCCTGAGAACATTGTGTCTGACAGAGGAGTCCAGTTTGTTTCCAGATTTTGGAGGACTTTTTGTTCTAAACTGGGTGTTCAATTGTCTTTCTCCTCGGCATTTCATCCTCAGACCAATGGTCAAACTGAGAGAACAAACCAGACATTGGAGACTTATCTAAGATGCTTTGTGTCTGCTGATCAGGATGACTGGGTCTCTTTTTTGCCTTTGGCTGAGTTTGCTCTTAATAATAGGGCTAGCTCTGCCACTTTGATGTCTCCGTTTTTCTGTAATTCTGGGTTTCACCCTCGATTTTCTTCAGGACAGACGGAGGCTTCTGTCTGTCCGGGTGTTGACTCTGTTGTGGAGCGTATGCAGCGGATTTGGGACCAGGTAGTGGAGAGGTTGTCCCTCTCTCAGGAGAAGGCCCAGCGGTTTGCTAACCGGCATAGGACTGATGGTCCTCGGTTTAAAGTGGGGGACTTGGTTGGTTTTTCCTCAAAGAATATTCCTTTGAGAGTAGCTCTCCTAAATTTAAGCGGTTCATTGGACCTTATAAGACATGGAGTTATTAATCCCGCTTCTTTTCGTTTGCTTTTCCAGGGAATTTAAAATCCTAACGTTTCCACAAGTCCTTGTTGAAGAGGTTTTTGAGCCCGTGGGTTTCCCGTGCTGTGCCCCCGACCCTGTTTTGGTTGAGGGCAATCTGGAATATTGGTTGAAAAATTTGGGTTCCCCCGTTTTTCTGACGGGAAACCCGTTTTGGTTAAATGGGGAGGTTATGGCAGGAAGACAACTCTTTGGGTTTTTTCTTCGGAAACCCTGCTAGGGACTTTTCCGTGCGTATCATAGAACTCATCCTGACCGACCCGGGTTTCTCAAATGAGGGTTTGGTGACCCCCTCAAGGGGGGGGTAGTTTTGAAGGGTTTGAGATGAGTTCGAGCGTCTCCTCTGGTGGTTCAAGCGGTGCTATGAAAATTGTGAGGACTGGGAATCAGGTGTTATGATGGTCTTTTATAAGGGAGTCATTTTCCCTCGTTGCCGGTGATCAAATTTTTCTGGTTGAATCTTTTATTCCCGTTTCCCTTGTGCTGCTGGTCGTGTTGATCT
>JARQOD010005431.1:0-48023 GCA_033576555.1 Oophaga sylvatica
TTCCCTTTAGAAGATCCATATTCTTTTGTAAAGACGTGATTCTTTCAGCCACTGCTGGCAAAGGCGTTTCTATGGGAAATCGAGGAAGAATATTAGGATGATAACCTAAATTGGAGTAAAAAGGAGACTGCTTAGTGGAGGCGCTCTGAGAGTTGTTATAAGAGAACTCAGCCAGTGGAAGTAGATCCACCCAATCATCCTGTAGGTGGCAGATAAAGCAGCGAAGATACTGCTCCAGGGTCTGATTGGTTCGTTCCGTCTGTCCATTAGTCTGAGGATGAAAAGCAGAAGAAAGGTTTACTTTAATGTCCAATGCTGCACAGAAATTTTGCCAAAACCTTGAAGTGAATTGCACCCCTCGATCCGAAATAACCTCATCTGGTACTCCATGTAAGCGAAACACATTTTTAATCATCAAATCTGATGTCTGTCTTGCAGTGGGTAAGCCGACACAAGGAATAAAATGAGCTGCTTTTGTTAAACGATCAACCACTACTAGAATGGTGTTCTTCCCTTGAGAGGTTGGTAACTCCACAATGAAGTCCATAGAAATGGATCCCCACGGGCGGGACGGGGTAGGAAGAGGTTGCAACAGACCAGTTGGTGAGGAGCGAGGTGTTTTGCATCTTGCACAGACTTCACATGAAGTGACATAGTTTAAAACATCCTTCCTGCAAGTGGGCCACCAAAAGAAACGAGAAAGAAATTCCTGTGTCTTTAGAATTCCTCTATGCCCAGCTATCTTGGAATCGTGAATGAGTTGCAATACTCTCAATCTGACTGTTTCAGGAATATACAGGCGTTGTCCCTGAATCCACACACCATTCTTAAAGACAAGACTTACGTCCCTTGGGGGTTGTGCCAAAAAGGAATCCGCATGGTATGCTTCCTTGATGTCCTTAAGTAGGTCTTGATTATGAATCACTCCCAGGAATCTAGAGTCAGGAAGAATAGTCTTAGGAGGAGTAATTGGACGTGTCTCTGCTGAGTAAATCCTAGAGAGTGCATCAGCCTTTCCATTGCGCGATCCTGGTCTATAAGAAATGATAAAATTAAATTGGTTTAAGAAAAGATTCCAGCGAGCCTGGCGAGGAGTCAGGCACTTAGCCGACCTGATAAATTCAAGGTTACGATGGTCTGTCAGGACGACTATTTGCTGTGCAGCTCCCTGAAGAAGGTGTCTCCATTCTTTGAAGGCGGCAATAATGGCCAACAACTCTCTATTGCCCACATCGTAGTTCCTCTCAGCCGAAGACAACTGCTGGGAAAAGAAGGCACAGGGATGCAAGACATTCTTCTCACCTGTTCTCTGAGAGAGTATAGCTCCAACGGCACAGTCTGAAGCATCCACCTCTATTATGAAGGCAAGCTCGGGGTTGGGATGTACTAAGATAGGTGCAGTGGTAAATTTATCTTTTAGACGGGAAAATGCTTCCTGAGCTTGGGGAGTCCAGGAGAACCTAGACTCTTTCCGGGTAAGTTGGGTGATAGGTGACACTACCTCAGAGAAATTCCTAATGAAACGTCTATAGAAGTTGGCAAACCCGATGAAGCGCTGTACCTCCTTCACATTTCTAGGACTTGGCCAATCCTTGATGGCTTGGGTTTTGCTTCCATCCATACTAATTCCTTGTGTAGACAGTACATACCCCAGAAATTGAATTTCGGTCCTATGGAATTCACACTTTTCAAGTTTGATGTAAAGATGATTTTGTCTTCGACGTTCCAAGACCATTTTCACATGTCCATGATGTTCCTCTGTGGAGTTAGAAAAAATTAGAATATCATCCAAATAAATCACCACGAATGTATCTAGGAGATCCCTGAAGATGTCATTCACCAAGTGTTGGAAAGTGGCTGGGGCGGTACTCAGACCAAAAGGCATAACTAGATATTCAAAGTGTCCATAGCGTGACCTGAATGCAGTCTTCCATTCATCCCCAGGTCTAATACGGACTAAGTTATAGGCCCCACGAAGATCTAGTTTAGAGAAAATTTTGGCATGTCGCACTCTCTCCAATAACTCAGGGATTAAAGGCAATGGATAACGGTTTCTAATAGTAACCTTATTGAGTTCCTTATAGTCTACGCAGGGTCTTAGAGATCCATCTTTCTTCTTTACAAAGAAGATGGGTGCACCTGCAGGAGATGAAGAGGGGCGTATGAAGCCCTTGGCTAGATTTTCATCTATGTAATCCTTTAAAGCCTTTAGCTCGGGCCCCGCCAGGGGGTAGATCTTACCAAAAGGTATCTCTGCTCCAGGTAATAATTCAATTGGACAATCATATGGACGGTGAGGGGGAAGCTGGTCAGCGTTCTTCTTGTCACATAAATCCACATAGTCCTGGTATACAGCTGGTAGTTCAGGGACTGACATGGTTCCTTTAGGAACAGAGCAAACTGAAACTTTTGGACTCATCTGTTTCTCTGAAAAGTGTAATTCCTTGGTCTCCCAGTTAATGGTAGGATTCTGAGCCTGCAGCCATGGTAGCCCTAGAATAATGGGAAAGTGGGGAGAAGAGATAAGCATAAAGGACAGTTTCTCTTGATGATCTTTACCCATAAGAACCCTCAAAGGCTCTGTTTCCTGATCCACTGGTCCAGAGGTCAGAGCTAGACACCCAAGCTGAGTCAACCCAGAGTTTGATGGAAAGAAAGCAATGAGAATTGTTTTTCTTACAACTCAGCTGGGACACCGCTGAGGAAACTTGAAAAATTGCAGCGTTTACACAGTCAACGTCCTCAGAGGTAACGGAGTTTAAGTCCGAGAAATCAAGATCTGTTGCTGCAGATCTCTCTGGAGCCTGAGGGTCGGACCTGACAGATCCCCTCTCGCAACACTCACAGTGAATGAGTGCTGCAGTAGTCTTACGAGAACGGCTGGGGCAGTTTATAATGAAGTGCCCTGACTTACCACAATAGAAACATAGATTCTCCTTAAAACGATGTTCCTTGCGTGCATCACTAACCCGTCGTTGTAAAGAGTCTACCTGCATGGGTTCAGGTTCAGGTTCCCGTGTAATCCTACTCAAAGGTTCCTTAGCTGGAGAGGAAGGTAGGAAAAGGTTAGTGCGATTGCTTTCGAACCATCTCTCTTGCCTGCGTTCAGTCAGACGAGTATCAATACGGATGCAGTAGTTAATAAAGTCACCTAACGCAGTGGGAGGGTCGGCACGAGCAAGTTCATCCTTAATCAGTGGAGATAACCCTTTTCGAAAAATAGATTTTTTGGCGGAACTGTCCCAGGAGGTATCAAGGGCCCATCTCCTGAAATCCAAGGCATATTCAGCTACCGAGTGCTTACCTTGGCGCAAAGCTAACATGGCTGCTTCAGCTGTTGCACCTCGATTGGGGTCATCAAACACCTGCCCCATGGCTGAAATGAAAGCATCAAGATGATCCAAACATTCATCCTCAGTCTCAGTCAGAGGGTTTGCCCACATCAAAGCCTTGTTGGTAAGCAACATAATTATAGTAAGCACCTTAGATCGTTCAGTGGGAAATTGTGAAGCATGTGCAGAAAAAAAAAGATTGCATTGATTAATAAATCCCCTGAATTTCTCACGTTCACCGCCAAAACGAAAAGGGGGCAACTTGGGAATCCCAGAACTCGGGGCTACGGCAGGAGCCTGGACTCGCCCCTCTAGAACCTCAATCCTGGCTCGCAAATCCTGGGCAGTCTGTCCAAACACTTGCAAATTGTGATTAGTGAGGTCCTGTAGGTTTGTAAAACGGGTCTTTATATTCTGCAAATCTGCAAGGATATTATCAGTCACTCCACAAAGTTCCTTTATGCGGGCCTCCATTTTCCAGATCTTTTAAGACAGGAGTACTGGAAGGAGAGGAAAAAAAAAAAAAAAAAAACAATAGTGTTTACCTGTGGTAACACTGCAGAGAGAAAAAAAAATTAAGGGAACTGCTCACCTGGAATGGTTGTGAGAAGTCACAACCACTATCATCACAGAAAGTTCAACCGGACATCTGATATCCACAGTTACAGCAGACACAAAAGAGGAAAGAAAAAAAAAACAATAGTGTTTACCTGTGGTAACACTGCAGAAAAAAAAACTTAAGGGAATTGCTCACCTGGAATGGTTGTGAGAAGTCACAACCACTGTCATCACAGAAAGTACAACCGGACATCCGATATCCACAGTTACAGCAGACACAGCCTTTCCAGACCCAGCAGACACTAACGTTTGGCTTCAGAATCTTGTAATGTAAGTAGTACAGTTCATATAGTGTCTTGTGCTTGGGTGCGATGAAAACACAGGAGTCACAGGTTAGATATAGAAGGTCTTGTATTACTTCATACAAGTGGCAATAATAGTCACACAGTTTGCAGATACAAAAGCAGGAGACACAGCAGGCCAGAGTAACTTAAGCTCAGCAATCTCTCTCCACAACAGGTTCAGGATCTCTTCTCTGTTACCATAAGTCCATGCAAACGTGGATTTATCAAATAGCAAGGTTCCAAAGTCCACGAGTGTTCCAAAGTTCCACAATAGGAAATAACTAGAGTACAAGGTCCAAGGCTTTCAGGAGTCAGGTCACAGGTTCACTGCAGGCTTGATTCTGAAGCACTGATTGCTTAGCTGTGGCTGCTTAAGAAGCAAGAGGAGAGAATCAGGGCGGGAACATGCAAGCTGGAAACTCCATATTGACTGAGGGCAAGATAGCTGCAGCAAGACAGAAAGTAAAATGGCTGACGGAAAAACTGAGTTTCAGGAACATGTACACAGAACCTTACACAGAGGGGTTAATGAGACATCTTCACACTTGGCACTTGAGTCGAATACCACTCTTATTTGACCTGGCTTCTTGGGATGGTATACTACGAAGATGGGCAGGTACCAACACTCCTCTGAGGGCCGAAGTGCAGGTGCAATCTCTGCGTGGTTGTTCTGGAGTATCTTTCCCATGAAGGTAAAGAAGTGTTCCTTCGTCTCATGTGACTTCTTAAGCTTGTGTCTGAGAGAGATGAATTGGCTGTAGACCAGTTCCCTGTTGTTGGGTAGGCGCCTTCTCTGAGGTCAAAATGGTAAGGGTGCGACCCAACTGTTCAATTTGTCTTTGACTATTTCTCTATCCATGATGTCCAGGAACATTCTATCTTCTATGGACATCGCTACCCTGTGGTCTTCCTTTGTCCTGTGGAAGACTGTACATCCCATGTGGTCTTGTTCACCTTCACAGGCGTGGTCTTCGTTGGTAGGTACTGAGAAAGGGCAAGGTAGGGGAGCGCTGTTTAGCAATTCCTTTACCAGCAGACTATTGTGACATGGCCGGAAGAGAGACGGACGTCCATTTTCTAGTGTGCTGGTGAGCATACTGTTGACTGAGGCCGGCTTGTGTGCTCCTCCTAGACAGACGTCTCCTATGATGACCCATCCAAGGTCGAGCCTCTGAGCGTATGGAGCATTTCTGGGGCCGTTTATATATTTTCTAGTCTTGTGGACTCGTAGTATATCTCTTCCCAGGAGTAGGGCTATTGGGGCTTCTGGATCCAACTCAGGTATCAGGTGGGCTATACGCTTCAGATGGGGGTGATGTGTCGCCACCTCCGGTGATGGTATCTCTGACCTGTTGTCGGGAATCTGGTTGCACTCCAGGATGGTTGGTAGCGATAGGCAAGTTTGACCATCTATGGACTCCACCTTATATCCGGTCGCTTTTCTCCCCGCCGTCTCAACGGTACCTGAACACGTCCTCAGGGAGTAGGGAGAACCAGGGCCTACAATGCTGAAGTTGTCAAAGAAGATGGACCTGGCTAAAGACCTGTTACTTTGGTCATCCAGGATGGCATATTGGTCATCCAGGATGGCATATATCTTGAGGGCTTTGACTTTGCGGCCTGCACGGTAGACTTGGACAAGGCAGATTTTTGAACAGGACCTTCCTCCTGTGAGTCCTTTACAGATCTTTACATTGAGCGCTGACCACAGGGGTATCTTCATCAGTGTTCTTCTCCTTCCCATCGTGCTCCTCTGCTTGTGACAACACTTGTGGAGGTGGTCCAGGATGCAAGGCTGTATTGTGATCCGTGCTGCTGCATTCTGCACATTTCACGCTAGCTTCACAATTCCTGGTGAGGTGAGAGGTTGTGGCACAACATTTGAAGCAAATGTTGTTCTCTTTGAGGAAACCCTTGCGATCCTCCAAAGACTTCTCTCTGAAGGCTCTGCATTTTAGTAAAGGATGTGGTTTCTTGTGTAGAGGACAATGTTTACTGACATCCTGAAGCTTGTTCTCATCTGGAGGGGTTTACTCGCATTGTGAGGAGGACCTGTGGAAACAATGTTAGTTTTGTGGACTGCCACGGGTGTCCTACTGGGTTTGACACCGGGAGCAGTGGAACATGACAGTGTGAAGTCAAAACTAGGGTCATTTCTGATCTTAGCTTGTTGGGTGACAAATCCTACGAATACAGTGAAAGGAGGGAATGGAACATATAGAGTGGAACATATAGAGTGTCTTCTACTCTTGTTCTGTATTTATTATTACCCATTTCCGATCTCTAGAACCTTCTGATTTGTTATGACAAGCTTACTCTACTTACTTTTTTCTACTGGCTAACACGGTACCAAACCAATCTTTTTTCGTTTATCTAAAAGGAGGGAATGGTACATTATGATTTTGTTTATCCCGTGAACCATATGTAACCCACTTTTCTGGTAGGTTGTAAGGAAGTTTTTGTATTATCGGATTGACACCCCTAGCGGTGTCTAAGGATGCCAATCCGGGCAAGTCTCCTTCCTCCTGGGCAACCTGTAACTCTATCAATAAATCACTCTATTCTCTAAGCTTTTGATAACCTTTAGGTCCTATCTTAGGAAAATCATCAATTCTTTTGTATAAATCATTCACTATGACTTCTACTGTCCCACAGCATTCATCAAGTCTTTCCCACACTTTGCGTAGACCTATGTGTGGATGTTTTATATTGATGTCTCTTAGTCTTTTGGCATGCTCGACCGACTCACTACTGAACCACTTTACTAGGAGATCTAACTCCTCACTACTAGAAAGGTCCAGACCATGAATGGCGTTCCGGAATGAGGCTCGCCATGACCTATAGTTCTCAGGTTTATCAGTGAACTTTAAAAGTCCTTTTGTAACCAGTTCTTGGCGGGCAAGGAACTTTGCAAAGTCTATGGTGGCTTGGTCAGTGCTGGCACGAGCTGGTGTGTTATAGTCATGTCTAGTGTGTGGTGTATCACCATACCTGTGAGACGCTTCTGACTTCGTATAGTCTGTGCAGTACCTTCTCGGTGCAGAAGTGTCTCTTTAAGGCGGGATAGGAGCTGTACCTTCCACTCAGTGGAACAGCCACTGTGGTCGGCATCTCGTTTGTGATAACGAAATTCGGTGTTGAATTGCTGGTAGCTGGCTTAAGCTGGTCGATGTGGTGCGTCAGGGCTGTCATCAATGTCTGAATGTTGACGGATGTACTCTGCGACGCGCTGCGCTGGATCTTGCTGCTCTAGATCTGGTCCGGGAAAGTTGCTGCGTCTTTCACAATCAGGATCCTTCAAAGCTTCCAAATACTCTGCTTTAGCAATTGGAGCTGCTGTCTCTTTGTCTGCTGCAAGTCTTTCTAGCTCTGCTTGCAAACGTGCAGTTTCGGCCTGCAGACGTGCGGTATCTGCATCTTGCTCCGCCTGCCTCAGTTTTAGGTGCATTTCTCTTTCAGCGAAGGAGGATCTTGCTTCGGCTGCCTCGGCTTCGGAACGGGCAACGGCAGCGAGCTCTGCTAATGACGACCTGTTGGAGCTTGTCCATGACCTCGTTTTGAGTGAGGATGTGCTGTTTTGAGACATTGTGCGCTTAGCTGCGTACTGCTGAGTATATTAGCGGGAAACAGTCTATGCGCAGCTGCATTATATTTTATGAGGGGCTACATTATATTCTGTGAGGGGACTGTTTTATATTCTATGAGGGGGCTACATTATATTCTATGAGGGGGCTACCCCTCTATGATTCTTCCCCAACCCCTGCTACATAATTAAGACGTGTACTACCTTATATTATACCCTGATATAGCGCGTTTTACTGCACAATTGTCGGTCTTGTATTTATTGCTATGTAGCTACATAGTGGGCCCCAAGAATGATTTTCTCTGGTGGGCCCAAGGTGCTCCAGTCCGACGCTGGGTGTGGGGGTCTTATCATCTCTAACAATTTGCTATCTCAGATTCCACACCTTTATCCCCTCCATAGACTTTATTACACAGGATTATACTGGATCTCATTGGCTGCAGGGCTGGTTCTAAGCACATTCTAGAATGTTCTCATATCACAGGACTGGCGCCACGGTCACCTCTGCCAGGATATTATGACATCATGAAGGATATAGAAGCATCCGCTCAGCCAGAACTCCGCTGAGGGTTACAGTAGGAGCGGAGAGTGAGTATGCGTGTCTTCTACTCTTGTTCTGTATTTATTATTACCCATTTCCGATCTCTAGAACCTTCTGATTTGTTATGACAAGCTTACTCTACTTCCCAATTCTCATGTCCCATAATTAGTAATGAGGAAACCTGATATTTGTTAATGAGCTCGTTATGGCGATATTTACTATTGATAACACTGATATTTAGGATCCGGCGATTTATAAGGAAACTTCTCTATTTGTCCCATTCAGGATTTGGAGTTTATTTGTATCGAGCGAAAATGCAAGAGAAAATGATGTAAGTGGGAAATAAGAGGCGTCCAGTAATGAGAATAGTGAGTGTAATGCCGCCTGTATAGTGTAATGATGAGTGTCTGCTGTCCGATGGCTGCTCTTTATGCTCGGCCAAATGCCCGGACCAATCAGCTCGCTACGATTACGGCGATAATCAGCCCAATCCTCTCGCATGACACAATCTGCAGTCGTGTGATCCCGGCATTGCAAGGAATCGGTCACCAGGTTCTCACTCCCCATCTAAAATTAACGATTCCAGCAATGTGTCACTTACTGGGCTGCTTGCTGCAGGTTTAAGAAGATCCCTGTTTTCTCTGCTGCAGATCTAGCAGTTCTCTGAATACTGCGCTCTGCACAACCCGCTCAGACCACTGATTGGCAGCTTTCTGTGTGCACTGTGCATAGGCTGAAAGCTGACAAGCAAGTGTGGGTGCAGAGTTACACAGAGCTAATGAGTGTGGAGGACTACATGGCAGCAGATTTACTAGTCCTCAAGTGATAATCTCCTGCTGCTAAAACACTGATTTTATTGAACCTACAGTACAGCAAGCAGCTCATTAACTGACATCTTGCTGGAATCAGGGTCTGTATCCCTACATCATGCTGCTCCCATATTAAATGGCAAAAAACTGCTGGAAGATCCCCTTTATCAGTGGAATATAGTAAATGTAAAACTGTTGGTAAAGAAGGTCCCTAGAATGGAGGAGACGGGGAGGAATAGGACACATTTGTCCTGGTCATTAATACTGGGAACATCTTAATAATTACTGGCATTTGTAGATTTCAATATAAGATATATTTTCCATGTACAATAGGGAGAAGTACATTGAGTTCATGAAGAAAAAAATTGAACAGAAAAACATCTTCCTGGACAAAATCGATCAGACTCTGTAAGTGCTGAGATTCATTGGCTTCTATCTAGGTTTCTTCTATCCCCTTATGATGAGCGCCTTCTAGTGGTGGCTGCAAGCAGACACAATGGGACCTTTAAGGAGTTAACGTATTGATTTTTATTTCAGAAATCAATAGTTCACATCAAATGATGCAACTTTATATCATGTCTTATCAGTAAAATCTGCTTCTTTCTCCTCCTGGACGGACTCTTTACTCTCAAATCATGGGTAGAAACCCATATATTATTCTGCCCCGGGCCCATATATTAATCTGCACGGGACACTTTTCTGTCTGTGTCCACTCCTGGCATCAACGCTCATCAAGAAACCTAATAACTACTTTCCCAGATTTAAGCTAGTGGGCAGAGACTCGCTGTTATGTCTCCTATACACAGTACAGATATAGAAAGATTCCTGATCTTTTTCTCTGTGTAGCACATACAGGTCCTTCTCAAAAAATTAGCATATAGTGCTAAATTTCATTATTTTCCATAATGTAATGATTACAATTAAACTTTCATATATTTTAGATTCATTACACACCAACTGAAATTTGTCAGGTCTTTTATTGTTTTAAATACTGATGATTTTGGCATACAACTCCTGATAACCCAAAAAACCTGTCTCAAAAAATTAGCATATCAATGAAAGGTTCTCTAAACGACCTATTACCCTAATCTTCTGAATCAACTAATTAACTCTAAACACATGCAAAAGATTCCTGAGGCTTTTAAAAACTCCCTGCCTGGTTCATTACTCAAAACCCCCATCATGGGTAAGACTAGCGACCTGACTGATGTCAAGAAGGCCATCATTGACACCCTCAAGCAAGAGGGTAAGACCCAGAAAGAAATTTCTCAACAAATAGGCTGTTCCCAGAGTGCTGTATCAAGGCACCTCAATGGGAAGTCTGTTGGAAGGAAACAATGTGGCAGAAAACGCTGTACAAGGAGAAGAGGTGACCGGACCCTGAGGAAGATTGTGGAGAAGGACCGATTCCAGACCTTGGGGGACCTGAGGAAGCAGTGGACTGAGTCTGGTGTAGAAACATCCATAGCCACCGTGCACAGGCGTGTGCAGGAAATGGGCTACAGGTGCCGCATTCCCTAGGTAAAGCCACTTTTGAACCATAAACAGCGGCAGAAGCGCCTGACCTGGGCTACAGAGAAGCAGCACTGGACTGTTGCTAAGTGGTCCCAAGTACTTTTTTCTGGTGAAAGCAAATTTTGCATGTCATTCGGAAATCAAGGTGCCAGAGTCTGGAGGAAGACTGGGGAGAAGGAAATGCCAAAATGCCTGAAGTCCAGTGTCAAATACCCACAGTCAGTGATGGTGTGGGGTGCCATGTCAGCTGCTGGTGTTGGTCCACTGTGTTTCATCAAGGGCAGGGTCAATGCAGCTAGCTATCAGGAGATTTTGGAGCACTTCATGCTTCTATCGGCTGAAATGCTTTATGGAGATGAAGATTTCATTTTTCAGCACGACCTGGCACCTGCTCACAGTGCCAAAACCACTGGTAAATGGTTTACTGACCATGGTATTACTGTGCTCAATTGGCCTGCCAACTCTCCTGACCTGAATCCCATAGAGAATCTGTGGGATATTGTGAAGAGAAAGTTGAGAGACGCAAGACCCAACACTCTGGATGAGCTTAAGGCCGCTATCGAAGCATCCTGGGCCTCCATAACACCTCAGCAGTGTCACAGGCTGATTGCCTCCATGCCACGCCGCATTGAAGCAGTCATTTCTGCAAAAGGATTCCCGACCAAGTATTGAGTGCATAACTGAACATTATTATTTGATGGTTTTTTTGTTTGTTTTTAAAAAACACTTTTATTTTATTGGACGGTTGAAATATGTTAATTTTTTGAGACAGGTTTTTTGGGTTATCAGGAGTTGTATGCCAAAATCATCAGTATTAAAACAATAAAATACCTGACAAATTTCAGTTGGTGTGTAATGAATCTAAAATATATGAAAGTTTAATTGTAATCATTACATTATGGAAAATAATGAAATTTAGCACTATATGCTAATTTTTTGAGAAGGACCTGTATATAGAAGTAGCAGCAGCATGGAGGACATTATACAGCAGTACTCAGCAGTCTAGCTGTGAATCCAGCTCTTGGATCAGTGAAGCTTCTTTCTGACTGCAGCACTGTTTCTGTGTCTCTCTCTTCCTGTGTTCTCACTCTGCCCTTCACTTCTCCCTCTATACAGACTATAATAGGCAGTGTAATCAGAGAGCTGACAATCTGTCTTGCTTTGACCAAGATAGATGTAACCTGTGTTTTTCTCTTCAGAGTGGACAGTGAGGTCAGGAGGCGGGGGAGGAGAAGTGGCTCATAAGTGGAGAAGGAAGCAGATTTCTCTGATACAATAGATGAGAAAGCTTCTTATATTTGCTTGTACTATTGAGTTTCTGACCATTTCTCACAAGTTGATGTACCTACCTTCCATGTACAATAGTGAGGACCTCAGTGAGGATATGGAGACTCTGACGCAAGGAGAAACAGAAGTAATGAAAGAAATGATAGTGAAGAACATTGTGACGATGTAAGTGCAGAGAATTACTGATCTCATATAAGAAACCTTATAGATGACACCATGATGTAGATGTTCCCTTCTCCCCAATGTGTGATCACTGTATTCAGGACAGATAACAGAAAACCTGTCTGCACATGGTATACAAGTGTTTTTTCCCAAAATTAGAATATCATAAGAAAGTTAATTTATTTCAGTTCTTCAATACAAAAACTGAAACTCATATATTATATAGAGTCATTACAAACAGAGTGATCTATTTCAAGTGTTTATTTCTGGTAATGTTGATGATTATGGCTTACAGCCAATGAAAACCCAAAAGTCATTATCTCCGTAAATTAGAATAATTAACAAAAAACAGCTGTAAAGGTTTCCTAAGGGTTTAAAAAGGTCCATTAGTCTGTTTCAGTAGGCTCCACAATCATGGGGAAGACTGCTGACTTGACAGATGTCCAGAAGGCAGTCATTGACACACTCCACAAGGAGGGTAAGCCACAAAAGGTCATTGCTAAAGAAGCTGGCTGCTCAGAGTGCTGTATCCAAACATATTAATGGAAAGTTGAGTGGAAGGAAAAAGTGTGATAGAAAAATGTGCAGTCTTACAAAAATCAATAATTAGAAGGGTGTGAATAACCTGCTAACTAGAATTAACCCTTAAAAAATATAACTTCTATTAAGTTCCATATAAAAACAATACTTATATACCCACCACAAAAGGTGAAAAGTGCAATGTGCAGGGGAAAATTGGTTATATCGGGCTACAACGAACGATTCAAAATATAGACTGTTATAGCATATAAAAACCTAGCTATATTTTCGTAAATGCAGTAGTATATTACTTTACAACTGCTATGAATTATTTGGACATCTCCTAGGGTTAATCAGCTAGTTTAACCAGTGAACAGATAAAAAACAGGAAAAAAACAAACAATAACCAGTCAAATTAAGCCAATGTGGAGAAGGTGGTGTACTGGCCCTACATGCCACCACTGCTCTACACCTACCTATTTGTGGAAGATGGCACCCTAAAAATGCGAAAGATGGCGCCCCCATTCGTGCGTCAACTGCCCCTATGCTCCTACACAGCCCTGATGCAGATGTATAGTGAGAAACAGAGGGCCAGTTGGCCTGTATCCACTGTTAGTAGTGTGTGAGGTCATAGGTAAAGATATAAGACATTGTAAAAATACAGATCTCACATATAGAGTACAATAAGGGTATATGTGTGAAAGATAATGGATCACAGGAGCAGACACACACATACACACCGCATGAATCTTGAGCGCTGGATGAATATAGCACACCTTTAAAGTATTAGAGACAGGTTAGATATTTTTATGAGCACTAAACACATTTAACAGCAGAAGCATATATAAAAAGCAATTGGCCCACCCAACACAAAATCAATGTAACAGATATAGGGTCACAATTGATAGCTTATCTGCTTAGATGTGGTGCTCCAGGTAAAGGATAATCATGCCAGATAAGATCTCAACGCAGTTTGTCATCAACTGATCCCTGAGCCAGTGTCAGTCAGTACAGAGGACGCGGTTACAAACGCCCTCTATACACAGAGCAGTGATTGATCCCCCGCCGGTGCTGACCCAATCCTGAGCCAGTGACAGTCACTACAGGGGCGCAGTTACAGCCGCTCTCTATACACAGAGCAGTGATTGATCCCCCGCTGGTGCCGCCCCAATCCTGAGCCAGTGTCAGTCAGTACAGAGGACGCGGTTACAAACGCCCTCTATACAAAGAGCAGTGATTGATCCCCCGCTGGTGCTGACCCAATCCTGAGCCAGTGTCAGTCAGTACAGAGGACGCGGTTACAAACGCCCTCTATACACAGAGCAGTGATTGATCCCCCGCTGGTGCCGCCCCAATCCTGAGCCAGTGTCAGTCACTACAGGGGGCGCAGTTACAGCCGCTCTCTATACACAGAGCAGTGATTGATCCCCCGCTGGTGCCGCCCCAATCCTGAGCCAGTGTCAGTCACTACAGGGGGCGCAGTTACAGCCGCTCTCTATACATAGAGCAGTGATTGATCCCCCGCTGGTGCCGCCCCAATCCTGAGCCAGTGTCAGTCACTACAGGGGGCGCAGTTACAGCCGCTCTCTATACACAGAGCAGTGATTGATCCCCCGCTGGTGCTGACCCAATCCTGAGCCAGTGTCAGTCACTACAGAGGGCGCAGTTACAGCCGCTCTCTATACACAGAGCAGTGATTGATCCCCCGACAGTGCTGACCCAATCCTGAGCCAGTGTCAGTCAGTACAGAGGGCGCAGTTACAAACGACCTCTATACACAGAGCAGTGATTGATCCCCCGCTGGTGCCGCCCCAATCCTGAGCCAGTGTCAGTCAGTACAGAGGACGCGGTTACAAACGCCCTCTATACACAGAGCAGTGATTGATCCCCGCTGGTGCTGACCCAATCCTGAGCCAGTGTCAGTCACTACAGGGGCGCAGTTACAGCCGCTCTCTATACACAGAGCAGTGACTGATCCCCCGCCGGTGCTGACCCAATCCTGAGCCAGTGTCAGTCACTACAGGGGGCGCAGTTACAGCCGCTCTCTATACACAGAGCAGTGACTGATCCCCCGCCGGTGCTGACCCAATCCTGAGCCAGTGTCAGTCACTACAGGGGCGCAGTTACAGCCGCTCTCTATACACAGAGCAGTGACTGATCCCCCGCCGGTGCTGACCCAATCCTGAGCCAGTGTCAGTCAGTACAGAGGACGCGGTTACAAACGCCCTCTATACACAGAGCAGTGATTGATCCCCGCTGGTGCTGACCCAATCCTGAGCCAGTGTCAGTCACTACAGGGGGCGCAGTTACAGCCGCTCTCTATACACAGAGCAGTGACTGATCCCCCGCCGGTGCTGACCCAATCCTGAGCCAGTGTCAGTCACTACAGGGGGCGCAGTTACAGCCGCTCTCTATACACAGAGCAGTGACTGATCCCCCGCCGGTGCTGACCCAATCCTGAGCCAGTGTCAGTCACTACAGGGGGCGCAGTTACAGCCACTCTCTATACACAGAGCAGTGACTGATCCCCCGCCGGTGCTGACCCAATCCTGAGCCAGTGTCAGTCACTACAGGGGGCGCAGTTACAGCCGCTCTCTATACACAGAGCAGTGACTGATCCCCCGCCGGTGCTGACCCAATCCTGAGCCAGTGTCAGTCACTACAGGGGGCGCAGTTACAGCCGCTCTCTATACACAGAGCAGTGACTGATCCCCCGCCGGTGCTGACCCAATCCTGAGCCAGTGTCAGTCACTACAGGGGGCGCAGTTACAGCCGCTCTCTATACACAGAGCAGTGACTGATCCCCCGCCGGTGCTGACCCAATCCTGAGCCAGTGTCAGTCACTACAGGGGCGCAGTTACAGCCGCTCTCTATACACATGTGTAGCCCAGCTACGCAGGCACACATAAAGTCCAGGAGAGTGCACAGGAAGGTAACAGCAAAGCTTGATATCTATGCACTTCACTCACACTTTTAGACACACCCATCAGGGGTACAAGAGGAAGTGACACTTAGCAATCAGAGTTCAGTCAGTTTCCTGTCTTCGGACAGTGCAGTTCAGTGCCAGTGGAGTCTGGACTTGGAAGGAGAGGAGAGAGGACTGAATCCTCGCAGAGTTAGCGTAGCTCACCTGACAAGCAAGTGGAGGCTAGTACGGGTGAAGTGGATCATCCTAGCCTAGTCAGAGCTACCCTTAATCAGTACCTCAACAGAAGCTGAAGTAAGGAGGATACTGAGAGCTGCTCAGCGAGCTCTGGAGAAAGCTGACATTACCATCGAAGCTACAAGTGTTTATGCTAAGAGCGAGAGCAGGGCGAAGGGCAAAGTGGAGAAGACAGATAGAGAAGTGCTTCAGGTATTTGATTGCCTGCACTAAATTGCCGGACACCGGAGTCCGAGGCGTTGCTACAGTTTCAAGCTTAGTAACAAGAAAACCGGAGGCATCTGGACTACAGGTCGCAGAGAGCAGCCCTAAGTGTCAATACGTAATCGGAGTCAGGAGGAACAAGGACTTTTAGCAGGGCCCTGCATAAAAGGACTCTGTTCTCACCACATAGAAGGCTCCACCACAACGTTGGCCGGGCAGTACAGCTATTGAGAAAGCTGGAGATAACAGAGTTAACTTCGCTTCAGGCAAGTTGGACTCACATACAAGTTGGAGTAAAGGAGGCCTCTAACCTGCTCAGCTGTTACCCGAATGTGCACTCTCCACCCCGACCAGCTCCCCGGGATCTACTTGAACCATCTACCAGTAAAAGGTATGAAAAGAAGCTGCATTGTGTGCGACTGAATTATTATCTACACCCTGCATCATTACCATAGACTTCCAGGGACCCGTCTCACCTGTGGGAGACTTACTACCAAGCTGCCCCATAACATCCCCTGTGAAAGTCCTTATAGCAGCGCTGGTCCAAATAACCAGATACCACAGGTGGCGTCACGAACTACCTATCCTTAAAATCCCCTGTAAATATATCCCCCATTGCACGACCGCCAGGGCCACGGACCGAGCCACCGCTACCAGTGACAACTCCCATAGATTTCCATGGGCTCGGCTCCGAGTACCCCATAGCCCTGGTATCCACAATTGTGGTGCGTGGTCGGAACAACTGTTTGGCGTCACGAACAGGATGCGAAACTTGCAATTGTGAGTCCTGTGTGCCTATTGAACTGTTTTGGTGAAAAAGACTGTTTGCTGTATTTGGCGCCAAATACCGCCATTTTGGCCGCCACATTCGCGCCCTCAGGTGCTGGTGAAGAAGGGGGGCGTACCTAAAATAACGCGCAGTTTCCTGGACACGCCCCCAATCTGCATCGCGAACTGCATCGCAATCTGCATCGCAAAACCGCATTGCAAACTACATCACAATCTGCATCACAATCCGCATCGCAAACTGCATCACAATCTGCATTGCAATCCGCATCGCAAACTGCATCCCAAGATACCGCGGCATCATCAGAGCGCCAGCGACAAAGGTCCTGTCTCCACCGCTGCAGCCTGTGAAAGAAGTAGGCTCAGTTTAACCAAGGGGGCATCAATATGTCGCAGCAACCAGCAGACGGAGCGGCCCCCGCCGGTGGCACCAATAACCCACCGCTTGGCGTTGTAGTGCAGGATGGAGGTGCGGGCCCCTCACCTGGTCCGGTGGTCCCGCTTATGCCCCTAACGCTCCCATACATGCCAGGAGTGAAGTGGCTCCCTCAATACAGCGGCGAGCCCGACACCCTGCCAGGGTTTAAAAGGAAAATATGTAGCATCTTAGATATGTACTCCATGACTGAGAAGCAAAAAGCTGCTGTGGTAATAGGACAGTTAGCTGGTGCGGCTGAGAGAGAAGTAGAGACTTGGCCCACTGCAGACCAGGAGTCGGTACCTGCGATTCTCTTAAAGCTACAGGCCATCTTTGAGGACCGCACAGAAACGGATCTCCGGATGGCATTTTATCAGTGCTTCCAGAAATCGGGTGACAGTATAAGGGACTACGCCTGCCGACTACAGGGGGCCCTGCGAGCTCTTAAACAGGCTAACCCTGCAAGTCCCATTGATGAGAGCCAAATGTTGAAGGAGCAATTCGTGCGGGACTGAGGTCTCCAGAGGAAAGCAGGACTGTAAACTGGTGGTCCTTGGATCATCCAGATGCCACCTTTGATGCCCTCAAGGACATGGCAATAAAAGGACTGCGACCCCTGGAAAAGTCTGAGGTGGCAAATCAGTATCACCCGGGTGAAGCCACTCTTAAGCCGGCAGTACCCACCTTTTCCCCGCAGGTGGCAGAAGCTACAATGCAGGTGGCGCCCCCTAGTGAGTTGGAATGTCTGCGCTCAGAAGTGCGCCAGCTGACTAAGAATTTGGCCACTGTAATGGAGGCCCTGCAACTGCGGAAAGAGGAAGGAGGGAAGATCCTACTAGCCGACTGTCCGGAGGATGTCCCTTGGATGAACCGGAGGAAATGGAGGACGTCGCCTCACCGGAGGAGGACCACGCCACCCCCAGGAGCGACTCCTGAGCAACACCATCCTCGCCGGGAGATCATCTGCTACCGCTGCAATCAAAAAGGTCATATGGCTCAGCAATGTCCTTTAAACGAGCCGATCCTGGGTCAGAGGGCCAACACCCAGGAGTAGACTCATCAGGCCCCTTAGACTGGAACCGCAGGTTCGTGGGTGGACGGCCCTACCTATCCATGATTCTGGATGGGATTGCAATCCCTGCACTGCTGGACACGGGATCTCAGGTGACCATCATACCTGACGTCCTTTACAAAAAATTTTGGTCCATGGACAGTCTCCAGCCCCCGAGCCCTGACTTGATAGTGTACGCCACCAATGGTCTCCCTGTTGAAGTAATTGGAGCCAAAAACGTAAACGTAAAAGTGGGCAGGGTGGAGCTGAAGGATCAGGGACTTTTAGTGGTAAAGACTGTAAATGAGGAGAATGCCTTAAATGTGATACTAGGTACTAACATTATCAGTAACTGTCTGGGAGAAGTTGTGTTTTTGCTCCAACAGCTCGCTGAAATTGCCAGGCCAAAGCAGAAGGGAGTGATCCAGAGGGAGATCCGGGCCCTGATGTGCCAGCAGCAAGCGAAGCTTACGGATGGTGAAATCGGTAATGTACGGGTCACAGATTCGAACCCCATTGTAATACCCCCAATGAGCGAAATGTTAATATGGTGTAGAGCAGCCATGGGTCTGAGAGGACAGAATTACCAAGCAGTAGTAGAACCCCATCGCTCCGAACACAGACCTACACTCATGATTGCTAGAGGGGTAGTGGAAGTAATAAATGGGAGAGTACCAGTACGGCTTCTCAACTGGGGGGACGATGAAGTAAATTTGCCGCGTTATGCTACAGTTGCTAAATTACATGCCGTAGATAACAATTCTATCCTCACAACCGAGTCCTTAGCCTCCCGCCAACCAGCGGAGGATAATGATCCGGCAACCCCGGTAGCGGACTGGTGTCAGCAGCTTCATATTGGGACAGACACCACCTCCGTCCACCAAAACAGGGGTACTACGGGTGGTACAAGAGTACGCACAAGTATTTAGCAAGCACCCACTTGATTTTGGGACAATTAAGGGAGTACAGCATCATATCCCTACAGGCAGTCATCCTCCCATCAAAGAGCGGTACAGGCCTATACCTCCAGCCCACTATCAGAAAGCTAAGGAAATGCTGCATGACATGAAGAAAGCCGGGGTGATAAGGGATAGTTGTAGCCCCTGGGCGGCACCTCTAGTGCTAGTTAAGAAGAAGGATGGTAGCATGCGAATGTGTGTAGATTATAGGCAAGTAAATCGTATAACACATAAAGATGCTTACCCATTACCACGCATAGAGGAATCCTTAGCTGCTCTGAAAACGGCTAACTACTTTTCTACCCTCGACCTTACTAGTGGGTACTGGCAAGTAGCTGTGGCTGAGGAGGACCGGGAGAAAACTGCTTTCACCACCCCAATGGGACTCTGCGAGTTTGACAGAATGCCGTTTGGTCTCAGCAGTGCCCCAGGAACATTCCAGAGGGGATGGAGAGCTGCCTAGGACATCTCAACTTCGAAACTGTGCTGCTGTACCTGGACGACGTGATTGTCTACTCC
Organism: Oophaga sylvatica; assembly: GCA_033576555.1. Lineage (NCBI taxonomy): Eukaryota > Metazoa > Chordata > Amphibia > Anura > Dendrobatidae > Oophaga > Oophaga sylvatica. Next base: position 19,751 of record JARQOD010005431.1, read on the forward strand.
AAGACATATGAAGATCATCTGAAGCACCTGGCAGAGGTATTCGAGTCACTGTCCAAGTATGGGATGAAACTGAAGCCCTCTAAATGCCATCTGCTCAAACAGAAGGTACAGTACTTGGGACACATTGTCAGTTCCGAAGGAGTAGCGCCGGACCCCGAGAAGGTCACAGCTATTCAGAAATGGCCGGAGCCGAAGAATCTAAAGGAGGTGCGTCAGTTCCTGGGATTAACAGGTTACTACAGGAGGTTCGTGAAAGATTACACTAAGAAGGCGGCGCCTTTACAGGACCTCCTGGTCGGACAACCTCTCAAGAGCAGAAACCCTCCATTTAATTGGGGAAAAGAACAAGCTGAGGCATTCAAAGAGATGAAAGAGATACTGACAGGCGATGAAATCTTAGCCTACCCAGATTATAGCCAACCGTTCCTGCTATACACAGATGCCAGTAACGAGGGATTAGGAGCTGTCCTCAGTCAGAAGCAGAATGGCCAAGAAAAAGTCATCGCGTATGCCAGCAGAAAACTCAGGCCAACTGAGAGGAACCCGGAAAACTATAGCAGCTTCAAGCTGGAGTTCCTGGCGCTGGTCTGGGCCATTACTGAAAGATTTAAACATTACCTTGCCTCCAACAAGTTCACTGCGTTTACAGACAACAACCCCCTGACGCATTTGGAAACAGCCAAGCTGGGAGCCATGGAGCAACGTTGGATGGCTCGGTTGTCAAACTACCAGTTTACCATCAAATACAGAGCGGGCCGTAAAAATGCTAACGCGGACGCCTTGTCCAGAATGCCGCATGAATCTGACACGGAGGAAGAATCAGACGATCTGGAAGAAATCGAGCTACCTGCGTTCCACCGAAATGGGATGGTCCAAGAGCAACGGGTCTACAGGAAGCGGTGTGGTGAGATGTTGAACCCTTTACCTCATCACAGCTGGAAAGAGACTCAGGAGAGCGATCCCGTGGTCAGCCGTGTTAAGGAGCTGATAAAACAGGAAGGTTCCTCTTGGAGAAAGATGCATCCATGCCAGCAAAGCTCCTGTGGATTGAGAGAAGCCGGTTATTCATTTACCGTGAGAAATTGGCAGGAGATACGTCGACCCAAGGACCCATGAGATGGTTTGGCAAATAGTGGTCCCAAAAGCAGACATCCGAATGGTGTTGGAAGCCTACCACGATCAAGCAGGACACTTTGGCTGGAGAAAGCTGGAGACCCTGTTGAGGTGCCGGTTCTACTGGGTAGGGATGCGCAGCTCCATCGAGAAGTGGTGCCGGAACTGTGGACCCTGTGGCCTCAGGCGAAAAGACTACAGTAGCCAGAAGGCACCCTTGCAGCCTATCCGGACGACTCGTCCCTTGGAGATCGTGGCATTGGATCACGTCAAGTTGTCCCCAAGCAGGTCAGGATACACATATGCCCTGACCATGGTGGATCACTATTCCAGGTTTCTGGTGGTCGCCCCTGTCAAAGATATGACAGCAGAGACAGCAGCAAGAACCTTCCAAGCAAGTTTCTGCAGACCACACGGATATCCGGAGCAGGTGCTGACTGATCAAGGTCCTGCATTTGAAGCGGAACTGTTTCAGGAATTTTGTCAATTGTATGGATGTAAAAAGAAGAAAGAAATCGGTGGCCAGACTTGTTACCTGACCTGGTTGACTTGTACAATCATATTCCAGTAAGTTCCACCAACTGCACTCCAGCCTACCTTATGAGAGCAAGACCGGGAAGGCTGCCAATTGACTTAGAACTCGGTGTGGTAGAACCAGAGGCTGATGACAGTGCTGAAGATTGGGACACCACTCGACAAGAACAGTACAAGAGAGTACAAGCCTGCGTGGAAAACAGTCTCAACAAAGTAAGAGAAAAGCAAGAGATGAACTATAACAAAAATGCTCCTGCTAAGCCTTTAATGCCTGGAGAAATGGTGCTCAAAAGGAAAAGAAGAACACACAAGTTGGATGATCAGTGGGAACAGGAGCCCTATGTCGTGCAAAATTCCAATTTCGATAACAGCAAGGTCTGTACCATCAGCAAGGATGGAGGAAAAACGACGGCAACTGTGTCTAGAGATCAATTGAAGTTGTGTCCTGGCCCATTAAAGCTCCATGAAGAAAACCCTGTTGTTCATCAAGAAGAGAGTGCTGAAGCGGTCATACACATGGATTTGGGAGATTTACCTGCAGATTGGCCCAGATTAGGAGACGCTGTAATTATTCCTGTGCTGCAGTTTTATCAACCGCAAGAGGAGTCTCTACAACCGGTCATACCAATTGTGCCAGTAGAACCAGTCCCAGAGGAACCTCAACCAGAGGAACCCCAAGAAGCGGACCCGCAAGAAGCAGCGCCACAAGAAGTGGAATCCCTTGGTGAAGCTGGTGAAGCAGTACCGCCTCGTCCAGTCACTAGCACGCTTGCCAGATCCATAGAAAGGTTGAGACGGTATTATAGTTTGCCGTTACGCAGAACAGAAAGGTTAGAGAATACCATACCTGACGCTACCTCACGTAGGTCAGAACGTCTCACTAAAGGTAAACTACCTATTCGCTATCAGGAGTAGTCCTATTAGACTAGTTAGCAAGACCCAGACAGGGTTTATTGTCACTGACCAAATGTATAAAGTTTAAAATTTATATATATCAATGTGTTTTAACCATGCCAATGGACTGCGTGGCTGTGGACTGTGCCAGCCCAAGGACTTGTCTTTGTAAATAGTTGCGCTACGGTGCATTATCTTGGTTTTACATGAAACCTAACTATAAAATCTACCTCTGAAGAAAAACCCGTATGGTGGGCCTAGAGTGAGGTCTGCAGTCAGAAGTCCTGCAGCCCACCCAGGACCCACGTGGGAGGTTTTTGGTGCGGGTCCTCCACAAGTATCTTGTATATATGAGAATGTTTGATATTTTGATACTTTTGATACTTTTGTATTTTTCCTATTGTACAAATTGTAACGTTAAAGAAGTCGTACCTCCCGGATGGGAAGAGTTAAAATGTTGTTGTTAATGCAAAACAAAATGTTCTTTTTGTCTTTTACAGCCCGGGAGTGCTGTGTTTTACCAAGGGGGGATGTGTAGCCCAGCTACGCAGGCACACATAAAGTCCAGGAGAGTGCACAGGAAGGTAACAGCAAAGCTTGATATCTATGCACTTCACTCACACTTTTAGACACACCCATCAGGGGTACAAGAGGAAGTGACACTTAGCAATCAGAGTTCAGTCAGTTTCCTGTCTTCGGACAGTGCAGTTCAGTGCCAGTGGAGTCTGGACTTGGAAGGAGAGGAGAGAGGACTGAATCCTCGCAGAGTTAGCGTAGCTCACCTGACAAGCAAGTGGAGGCTAGTACGGGTGAAGTGGATCATCCTAGCCTAGTCAGAGCTACCCTTAATCAGTACCTCAACAGAAGCTGAAGTAAGGAGGATACTGAGAGCTGCTCAGCGAGCTCTGGAGAAAGCTGACATTACCATCGAAGCTACAAGTGTTTATGCTAAGAGCGAGAGCAGGGCGAAGGGCAAAGTGGAGAAGACAGATAGAGAAGTGCTTCAGGTATTTGATTGCCTGCACTAAATTGCCGGACACCGGAGTCCGAGGCGTTGCTACAGTTTCAAGCTTAGTAACAAGAAAACCGGAGGCATCTGGACTACAGGTCGCAGAGAGCAGCCCTAAGTGTCAATACGTAATCGGAGTCAGGAGGAACAAGGACTTTTAGCAGGGCCCCGCATAAAAGGACTCTGTTCTCACCACATAGAAGGCTCCACCACAACGTTGGCCGGGCAGTACAGCTATTGAGAAAGCTGGAGATAACAGAGTTAACTTCGCTTCAGGCAAGTTGGACTCACATACAAGTTGGAGTAAAGGAGGCCTCTAACCTGCTCAGCTGTTACCCGAATGTGCACTCTCCACCCCGACCAGCTCCCCGGGATCTACTTGAACCATCTACCAGTAAAAGGTATGAAAAGAAGCTGCATTGTGTGCGACTGAATTATTATCTACACCCTGCATCATTACCATAGACTTCCAGGGACCTGTCTCACCTGTGGGAGACTTACTACCAAGCTGCCCCATAACATCCCCTGTGAAAGTCCTTATAGCAGCGCTGGTCCAAATAACCAGATACCACAGGTGGCGTCACGAACTACCTATCCTTAAAATCCCCTGTAAATATATCCCCCATTGCACGACCGCCAGGGCCACGGACCGAGCCACCGCTACCAGTGACAACTCCCATAGATTTACATGGGCTCGGCTCCGAGTACCCCATAGCCCTGGTATCCACAATTGTGGTGCGTGGTCGGAACACACAGAGCAGTGACTGATCCCCCGCTGGTGCTGACCCAATCCTGAGCCAGTGTCAGTCTCTACAGGGGCACAGTTACAGCCGCTCTCTATACACAGAGCAGTGACTGATCCCCCGCCGGTGCTGACCCAATCCTGAGCTAGTGTCAGTCAGTACAGGGGACGTGGTTACAGCCGTTCTCTATACACAGAGCAGTGACTGATCCCGCTGGTGCTGCCCCAATCCTGAGCCAGTGTCAGTCACTACAGGGGCGCAGTTACAGCCGCTCTCTATACACAGAGCAGTGATTGATTCCCCCGCCGGTGCTGACCCAATCCTGAGCCAGTGTCAGTCACTACAGGGGGCACAGTTACAGCCGCTCTCTATACACAGAGCAGTGACTGATCCCCCGCCGGTGCTGACGAAATCCTGAGCCAGTGTCAGTCACTACAGGGGCGCAGTTAGAGCCGCTCTCTATACACAGAGCAGTGACTGATCCCCCGCTGGTGCTGACCCAATCCTGAGCCAGTGTCAGTCTCTACAGGGGGCACAGTTACAGCCGCTCTCTATACACAGAGCAGTGACTGATCCCCTGCCGGTGCTGACCCAATCCTGAGCTAGTGTCAGTCAGTACAGGGGACGTGGTTACAGCCGTTCTCTATACACAGAGCAGTGACTGATCCCGCTGGTGCTGCCCCAATCCTGAGCCAGTGTCAGTCACTACAGGGCGCAGTTACAGCCGCTCTCTATACACAGAGCAGTGATTGATTCCCCCGCCGGTGCTGACCCAATCCTGAGCCAGTGTCAGTCACTACAGGGGGCACAGTTACAGCCGCTCTCTATACACAGAGCAGTGACTGATCCCCCGCCGGTGCTGACGAAATCCTGAGCCAGTGTCAGTCACTACAGGGGGCGCAGTTAGAGCCGCTCTCTATACACAGAGCAGTGACTGATCCCCCGCTGGTGCTGACCCAATCCTGAGCCAGTGTCAGTCAGTACAGGGGGCGCAGTTAGAGTCGCTCTCTATACACAGAGCAGTGACTGATCCCCCGCTGGTGCTGACCCAATACTGAACCAGTGTCAGTCAGTACAGGGGGCACAGTTACAGCCGCTCTCTATACACAGAGCAGTGAGTGATCCCCCGCTGGTGCTGCCCCAATCCTGAGCCAGTGTCAGTCAGTACAGAGGCACAGTTACAGCCGCCCTCTATACACAGAGCAGTTAGTGATCCCCCGCTGGTGCTGCTCCAATCCTGAGCCAGTGTCAGTCAGTACAGAGGACGCGGTTACAGCCGCATTCTATATACAGAGCAGTGACTGATCCCCCGCTGGTGCTGCTCCAATCCTGAGCCAGTGTCAGTCAGTACAGAGGCACAGTTACAGCCGCCCTCAATACACAGAGCAGTTAGTGATCCCCCGCTGGTGCTGCCCCAATCCTGAGCCAGTGTCAGTCAGTACAGAGGCACAGTTACAGCCGCTCTATATACACAGAGCAGTGATTGATCCCCCGCCGTGCTGACCCAATCCTGAGTCAGTGTCAGTCAGTACAGAGGGCGCAGTTACAGCCGCTCTCTATACACAGAGCAGTGAGTGATTGTCTTGACCCGCACCACAATTGTGGTTTACCAGAGCAATGGGGTACTCAGAGCCGAGCCCATGGAAGTCTATGGGGTTGTCACAGGTAGCGCTGGCTCGGTCTGTGGCCCTGGCGGTCAGGCGTATGTTGGGGGGAATATTTACAGGGGATAGGTATATATACAGTTCGTGACGCCACCTGTAGTTCTCTGATCACTAAGACCAGCGCTGCTGTAGATCTCTGAGGGGATGGTGAGGCAGCTAGATGTCGGGTCCCCTACAGGTGGGACTCTTCCCTCAGGTCGATAGTTATGGTGGGGTTGTGCAGGGATGCAATCAAATAACTCAGTCTCACACATAGAAGCTTCTTTCCATACCTTTTACTTCAAGTTGTTCAGGCAGGTCCCAGGGAGGCTGTTCGGGGTGGATGAATGCACGTAGCGGTAACAGTTGAGCAGGTTACAGGCCTCCTTCTCTTTCCAAATGATGAGTGAGTCCAAGCTTGCCTGTAGCTAAGTTAACTCTATAGTTTTCAGCTTTTCCCACTAGCTGTACTGCCCGGCCGGTTTTGTGATAGAGCCTTATAAGTGGTGAACTAAGTACTTTCTTTTGCCGCGCGCCGGACTCAGAAGTCTTGTTCTCCTGACTCGGTTACGTACTGGCACTCTAAGGGCGGCTTTCTGCAACCTAAGGTCCAGTAAGACTCTGGCTTTTCTATCACTATGCCTGGAGCTATAGTGACGCTTCGGTCCCCAGTGACCGGTGACAATGTGCAGGATAATCCGATCCTTAAGGCACTTCTGAATCCTTCCCACTATGCCCTTCGCTCTGCTTCTGCTTTCAATGTAGCACTGAAGCGTGAAGATAGAAAGTCAGTTTTCTTCCTTGGTCTCACTGAGTAACTCTCAGTTTCCTCAAAGTTCAGACTGAGTAAAAGGTAACTCTGACTAGACTCGGGATGATAACTAGTCATCCGTTACTAGACTCCACTTCGTTGAATTGGCAGGAACTAATCTTCTGCTCACCCAGAGCTCTGACAGGAATCCTCACTGTCTAAGAAGAACTAGCCCTGACTGCTCTGTACGATGACAGGAAGCTAGACACACTCTCTCCTGTGCTACACGTCACTCCCCTATACACCCCTGTGGGTGTGTCTGAAGTGTAAGTGAGTGTCAAGCTTTAACTGTTACCTTACTGTGCATTCTCCAGATCCTGTGTGCCTTACATACCAGGGCTACACATTCCCCCTTGGTAAAATACAGCACTCCCGGGCTGTGAAATATAAGAAGAAAGACATTTTGTTTTTCATTTAAACAAGTAACATTTTAAACTCTTCCCATCCGGGAGGTACGGATTTCTTGAACGTTGCATTATAACAATAGGCATAGAAAAATACAAAATACTAAATAGACATTTTCATATAAATAGATGACAATATTCTTATGAAGGACCCGCACCAAACCTTCAACGTGGGTCCTGGGTGGGCTGCAGGACATCTGAATGCAGACCTCACTCAGTGCCTCACCATACGGGTTTTATGTTCAGAGGTAGGTGTGCTGGTAGAGAATGCACAAAGTGCAACTATATACAAGATCAGTTCTTGGGCTGGCTCAGTCCTCAGCCTCAGAGTCCATCATGAAACATTTTCAAGTAATTTACATATCATAACAATACTTTATACAATTATCCATACTTAGTAAACTAGTTTGCTAGGACTACTTTTGATAACGAATAGGTATCTTCCCTTTCGTTGTACGTTCTGATCTACGTGGAGTAGCTTCAGGTATATTAATCTCTAACCCAACTGTTCTACGTAACGGCAAACTATAGAACTGCCTCAATCTTTCCATGGATCTGGCAAGCGTACTGATGGCTGGGCGGTGTGAGTCAGCTTCACCAGGGGTTCCCATAGCATGGGGCGCTGCTTCAGATGATTCTTCCTCTTGAGGTTCCGCAGGTTGGGGTGCTGCTGGAGTAGGTAACTCCTGAACTGGCTCAACTGGCACCATGGGCACAACTGGAGGTAGAACTTCCTCTTGTGGCTGATAAAATTGCAACACCGGAATTATTACAGCATCTCCCAGTCTCGGCCAATCTGCAGGGAAATCTCCCAGATCCGTGTGTATGACCTCTTCTTTTCTTTCTTCTTGATTGATGACAGAGTTCTCTTCACGAAACTTTAAGGGTTCTGGACACAATTTCAATGGTCTCTGGATACAGTGGATATTGTTCTTCCTCCGTCCTTACTGATGATACAAACTTTTCTATTGTCATATTTGGAATCTTGTACGACGTAGGGTTCTTGCTCCCACTGGTTATCCAATTTGTGCATTTTCCTTTTCCTTTTCAATACCACTTCTCCAGGCATCAAAGGCTTGGCAGGAGCATTCCTGTTGTAAATATCTTCCTGTTTTTCCCGTACCTTGTTGAGACTTTCTTCTACACAGACTTGCACTCTTCTGTATTGCTCTTGCCGATTGATGTCCCAGTTTTCAATAGCGTCATCTGCCTCTGGTTCTACCACTCCAAGTTCTAAATCCATTGGTAGTCTTCCGGGCCTTGCTCTCATAAGATAGGCTGGAGTGCAGTTAGTGGAACTTACAGGTATATGGTTATACAAGTCAACCAGATCAGGTAGTAAGTCCGGCCATCGATTTCTGTCTTCCAACGGTATGGATTTCAACAAATCAAGGACAATGTGGTTCATTTTCTCGCAAAGACCGTTGGTTTGAGGATGGTATGGTGTTGTTCTAATTTTCTTACACCCATACATGTGACAGAATTCCTTGAATAGATCAGCTTCGAAAGCAGGTCCTTGATCGGTTAATACTTGCTCCGGATACCCATGCGGTCTGCAGAAGCTTGCTTGAAAGGTTTTTGCTGCCGTCACTGCTGTCTGATCCTTAACTGGTACAACCACCAGAAATCTAGAGTAATGGTCCACCATGGTCAAGGCGTATGAGTATCCAGATATACTTGGCGACAGTTTGACGTGGTCCAGGGCCACAATCTCCAAGGGACGAGTCGTCCGGATAGGCTGCAGGGGTGCCCTCTGTCTACCGTAGTCCTTTCTTCTGAGACCACAGGGTCCACAGTTCCGACACCACCTCTCAATGGAGCTGCGCATCCCTACCCAGTAGAACCGGCACCTCAACAGGGTCTCCAGCTTTCTCCAGCCAAAGTGTCCTGCTTGATCATGGTATGCTTCCAACACCATTTGGACGTCTGCCTTGGGGACCACTATTTGCCAGACCATCTCGTGGGTCCTGGGATTGACGTATCTCCTGCACAACTTCTCACGGTATAGGAATAACCTGCTTCTCTCGTTCCACAGGAGCTTTGCTGACATAGGTGCATCTTTTTCCAAGGAGGAACCTTCCTGTCTTAACAACTCCTTGATACGGCTGACCACTGGATCGCTGTCCTGAGTCTCTTTCCAGCTGTGATGGGGTAAAGGATTTAACGTTGCACCATACTGCTTTCTGTAGACTCGATGCTCGTGGACTACCCCATTTCAATGGAACGCAGGTAGCTCAATTTCTTCCAGGTCGTCCGATTCTTCCTCCGTGTCAGAGTCATGCGGCATTCGGGACAATGCGTCAGCATTAGCATTCTTTCGGCCTGCCCGGTACTTGATAGTAAACTGGTAATTAGACAACCGAGCCATCCAACGCTGCTCCATGGCGCCCAACTTGGCCGTTTCCAGGTGCGTTAGCGGGTTGTTGTCTGTGTACGCCGTGAACTTGTTGGAGGCCAGATAGTGCTTAAATCTTTCAGTAATGGCCCAGACCAGCGCCAGAAACTCCAGCTTGAAGCTGCTATAATTTTCCGGATTCCTCTCAGTTGGCCTGAGTTTTCTGCTGGCATAAGCGATGACTTTTTCTTGACCATTCTGCTTCTGACTGAGAACTGCTCCTAAACCTTCATTACTAGCATCGGTGTACAGCAGGAACGGTTGGCTGTAATCAGGATACGTCAAGATCTCATCGCCTGTAAGGATCTCTTTCATCTTTTGGAATGCTTCAGCCTGTTCCTTACCCCAATTGAAGGGAGGATTTCTGCTCTTTAGGGATTGGCCTACTAGGAGGTCCTGTAGAGGCGCTGCCTTCTTCGTGTAATCTTTCACGAACCTTCTGTAGTAACCCGTTAGTCCCAGGAACTGTCGCACTTCCTTGAGGTTCTTCGGCTCCGGCCACTTCTGGATGGCAGTGACTTTCTCTGGGTCCGGCGCTACTCCTTCCGAACTGACGATGTGCCCCAAATATTGTACCTTCTGTTTGAGTAGATGGCATTTTGAGGGTTTCAACTTCATCCCGTACCTGGACAGGGACTCAAATACTTCTGCCAGGTGCTTCAGATGGTCCTCATATGTCTTGGAGTACACGATGACGTCGTCTAAGTATAGCAGCACGGTTTCAAAATTGAGATGTCCCAGGCAGTTCTCCATCACTCTCTGAAATGTTCCTGGGGCACTGCTGAGCCCAAACGGCATTCTGTCGAACTCACAGAGCCCCATTGGGGTGGTGAAAGCCGTTTTCTCACGATCCTCCTCAGCCACAGCCACTTGCCAGTATCCACTAGTCAGATCAAGGGTAGAAAAGTAGTTAGCCGTTTTCAGAGCAGCTAATGACTCCTCTATACGTGGTAACGGGTATGCATCCTTGTGTGTTATGCGGTTCACCTGCCTGTAATCCACACACATTCTCAAGCTACCATCTTTCTTTCTAACCAGGACTAGAGGTGCTGCCCAGGACTACAACTATCCCTGATTACTCCGGCTTCTTTCATATCTCGCAACATTTCCTTAGCCTTCTGATAATGGGCTGGGGGTATAGGCCTATACCGCTCTTTGATGGGAGGATGACTGCCTGTAGGGATATGATGTTGTACTCCCTTAATTATCCCAAAATCAAGTGGATTCTTGCTAAATACTTGGGCGTACTCTTGCACCACCCGTAATACCCCTTGCTTCTGGTGAGCGGGAGTGATGTCCGTCCCAACATGGAGTTGCTGACACCATTCCGCCACCTGGGTTGCCGGGTCATTGTCCTCCGCTATTTGGCGGGAGTCTAAGGACTCAGCCGGGAGAATAGAATTATTGTCAACAGCATGTAGTTTAGCAATGGTTGCATAACGGGGTAAGTTTACCTCATCATCTCCCCAGTTGAGAAGCCGTACCGGTACTCTTCCATTCACCACTTCCACTACTCCCCTAGCAGTCATAAGTGTAGGTCTATGTTCTGAATGGTGGGGTTCTACTACAGCTTGGTAATTCTGTCCTCTCAGACCTATGGCTGCCCTGCACCAGATTATCATTTCACTCATTGGGGGTATCACAATGGGATTCGAGTCAGTGACCCGTACATTACCAATTTCGCCGTCTGTAAGCTTCGCTTGCTGCTGACACACCAGGGCCCGGATCTCTCTTTGGATTACTCCTTTCTGCCTTGGTCGGGCAATCTCAGCGAGCTGTTGGAGTAAGAACACAACTTCTCCCAAACAATTACTGATAATGTTAGTACCCAAAATTATATTTAAACCGTTCTCCTCATTTACAGTCTTTACTACCAGAAGCCCCTGGTCTTTCAACTCCTCTCTGCCCACTTTCACATCTACACATTTTGTCCCGAGTACTTCTACAGGAAGACCATTAGAAGCATACACGGTAAAGTCAGGGCTCGGGGGTTTAAGACTGTCCATTGACCAGAACTTAGTATATAGGGCATCAGGTATTAGGGTCACCTGAGACCCAGTGTCTAACAATGCCGGAACAGCAATACCATCTAGAATGATAGACAGGTAGGGTCGCCCACCCACATACCTGCGGTTCCAGTCTAGGGGGCCTGACGGGTCTCCTCCTGGGTGTTGGCCCTCAGACCCAGGTTCTGCCCGTTTAAAGGACACTGTGGAGACATATGACCTTTCCGGTTGCATCGGTAACAGGTGATCTCCCGACGAGGAGGGTGTTGATCAGAGGTCGCTCCTGGGGGTGGCGTTGTCCTCCTCCGGGGGGGCGACGTCTTCCTTCTTCTCCGGTTCATCCACGGAACGTCTTCTGGGCAATCAGCTAATAAGATCTTCCCTTCTTCCTCTTTCCGCAGCTGCAGGGCACTCATCACAGCAGCCAGATTTTTAGTCAGCTGGCGCACCTCTGAGCGCAGACAGTCCAATTCACTAGGGGTGTCACCTGTGTTTTGGTTTCGGCCACTAGCAAGGAAAAGGGGGTTGCCGCCGGCTCCAGAGTGACTTCATCCTGACGATGTTGGGTTGCCACCTCAGGTTTGCCCAGGGGCCGCAGCCCTTTTATTGCCATGTCCTTTAGGGCATCAAAGGTAGCATCAGGGTGATCTAAAGACCACCAATTCACAGTTCTGCGTTCCGCTTGGGACCTCAGTCCCTGCACAAATTGTTCTTTCAGCATCTTATTTTCATCAATGACACTTATGGTATTAACCTGCTTGAGGGCTCTCAGGGCCCCTTGTAGTCGGCAGGCATAGTCCCTTATGCTGTCACTTGGTTGCTGTGAACAGTTATAGAATGCCATCCGGAGATCTGTTTCGGTGCGATCTTCAAAAATGGCCTGTAACTTTAAGAGGATTGCAGGCACCAACTCCTGGTCCGTGGTAGCCCAAGTCTCCACTTCTCTCTCAGCAGCGCCAGTTAGCTGCCCTATTAATACTGCAGCTTTTTGCCTCTCAGACATAGAGTACATTTCCAGGACACTGCATATCTTCCGTTTGAATCCTGCTAAAGTGCCTGGCTCGCCGCTGTACTGGGGAAGCCATTTCGCCCCAGGCATATATGGAAGCGTTAGTGGCATGAGCGGGACCACCGGACTGAGTGCTGGGCCTGCGCCCCCATCTGGCGCTACAACGCCACGCGGTGCGGAGTCGGGTCCTCCGGCTGGGGCCGCACTGTCGGCCGGTTGTTGCAACATATTAGCGCCCCCTTGGTTAAACGGAGCCTACCGGTTTCAGAAGCTGCTATTTCCCAGGCACAGCAGTAGGAACAGGACCTTCGTCGCAGGCGCTCTGATGTCAGAGCGTCCACTTCCTGTCGCAGGACCTGCCGCTGAGTCAGAGCCGGGGGCGTGTCCAAGACTTTGCGCGCTCCTTCAGGTACGCCCACCTTCTTCTCCAGCGCCTCAGGGCGCGAATATGGCGGCAAATATGGCGGTATTTGGCGCCAAACAATAGCAACAGTCTTTTTCACCAAAACACTCCGCAGGCACACAGGGCTCGCAATTCTGCAAGTTTCGGATCCTGTTCGTGACGCCAAGTTGTCTTGACCCGCACCACAATTGTGGTTTACCAGAGCAATGGGGTACTCAGAGCCGAGCCCATGGAAGTCTATGGGGTTGTCACAGGTAGCGCTGGCTCGGTCTGTGGCCCTGGCGGTCAGGCGTATGTTGGGGGAATATTTACAGGGGATAGGTATATATACAGTTCGTGACGCCACCTGTAGTTCTCTGATCACTAAGACCAGCACTGCTGTAGATCTCTGAGGGGATGGTGAGGCAGCTAGATGTCGGGTCCCCTACAGGTGGGACTCTTCCCTCAGGTCGATAGTTATGGTGGGGTTGTGCAGGGATGCAATCAAATAACTCAGTCTCACACATAGAAGCTTCTTTCCATACCTTTTACTTCAAGTTGTTCAGGCAGGTCCCAGGGAGGCTGTTCGGGGTGGATGAATGCACGTAGCGGTAACAGTTGAGCAGGTTACAGGCCTCCTTCTCTTTCCAAATGATGAGTGAGTCCAAGCTTGCCTGTAGCTAAGTTAACTCTATAGTTTTCAGCTTTTCCCACTAGCTGTACTGCCCGGCCGGTTTTGTGATAGAGCCTTATAAGTGGTGAACTAAGTACTTTCTTTTGCCGCGCGCCGGACTCAGAAGTCTTGTTCTCCTGACTCGGTTACGTACTGGCACTCTAAGGGCGGCTTTCTGCAACCTAAGGTCCAGTAAGACTCTGGCTTTTCTATCACTATGCCTGGAGCTATAGTGACGCTTCGGTCCCCAGTGACCGGTGACAATGTGCAGGATAATCCGATCCTTAAGGCACTTCTGAATCCTTCCCACTATGCCCTTCGCTCTGCTTCTGCTTTCAATGTAGCACTGAAGCGTGAAGATAGAAAGTCAGTTTTCTTCCTTGGTCTCACTGAGTAACTCTCAGTTTCCTCAAAGTTCAGACTGAGTAAAAGGTAACTCTGACTAGACTCGGGATGATAACTAGTCATCCGTTACTAGACTCCACTTCGTTGAATTGGCAGGAACTAATCTTCTGCTCACCCAGAGCTCTGACAGGAATCCTCACTGTCTAAGAAGAACTAGCCCTGACTGCTCTGTACGATGACAGGAAGCTAGACACACTCTCTCCTGTGCTACACGTCACTCCCCTATACACCCCTGTGGGTGTGTCTGAAGTGTAAGTGAGTGTCAAGCTTTAACTGTTACCTTACTGTGCATTCTCCAGATCCTGTGTGCCTTACATACCAGGGCTACACATGATCCCCCGCTGGTGCCGCCCCAATACTGAACCAGTGTCAGTCAGTACAGAGGGTGCAGTTACAGCGGCTCTCTATACACAGAGCAGTGATTGATCCCCCGCTGGTGCCGCCCCAATCCTGAGCCAGTGTCAGTCAGTACAGAGGGCGCAGTTACAGCCGCTCTCTATACACAGAGCAGTGAGTGATCCCCCAATGGTGCCGCCCCAATCCTGAGCCAGTGTCAGTCAGTACAGGGGGCGCAGTCACAACTGTTCTCTATTAACAGAGTGGTGACTAATACCCTGCCAGTGCTGCCCTAATCCTGAGCCAGTGTCAGTCAGTACAGGGGGCGCAGTTACAGCTGCTCTCTATACACGGAGTGGTGACTAATACCCTGCCAGTGCTGCCCTAATCCTGAGCCAGTGTCCGTCAGTACAGGGGGCGCAGTTACAGCTGCTCTCTATACACAGAGCGGTGACTGATCCCGCCGTTTCTGCACCAATCCTGAGCTAGTGTCAGTCAGTACAGGGGACGTGGTTACAGCCGTTCTCTATACACAGAGGGGTGGCTGATCCCCGCCTGTGCTGCCCAATCCTGAGCCAGCCACAGTCAGTACAGGGGGTGCAGTTATAGCTGCTCTCTAAACACAGAGCAGTGACTGATTACCCGCCAATGCTGCCCCAATCCTGAGCCAGTGTCACACAGTACAGAGGACGCTGTTACAGAAAATGTCCCCATCATTATATCACTGAATAAGTGTGGGATAGACGTATATGAGAAACAGAGGCATAGTTAGGGTTTTGGCTCGGGGGGGGGTGAAACTTTTCAGTGGGCTCCTAACCAGGTAACCTTGATTAAACTGGGTGACACACCCTAATAGTGGAGGATAACCTCAGTAGATGACCGCAATGTTACTGAAAATAATCTCTATATAAAAGACGAACATGGATATTACCGCCATATGGTAAGTGGTAGATATCAGTCCTACAGAACATGTAAGAGATCACAGCACAGTTACAGATAATGACTTACTGCTGATGTTCTTTCTGATGGAGTCGTTCACTTTTCACGTCTTTTCCATCAGACCCAGACTGACATTACAACTTCTTCCACCCAGGACTCGGCTGCAAAGAATACAACAAAGACACATCTGACTTCTCACATTTTCAGCACAGTCCCCAATAGGACTATTCCCAACCTGCACAAACCCCTTATCCTGCTGATACCCCAATACTGAGCCGCTGCTGTCTTATGTGTCCCTATTACTGCACCTGCTGGGTGGTTCTGTGTGTCACCTAAATTTTAAAGCAACCCTCTAGAACAGGGTTCCCCAACTCCAGTCCTCAAGGCCCACCAACAGATCAGGTTTTCAGGATTTCCTTTGTATTGCACAGGTGATGCAATTATCACCTGGGCAATACTAAGGAAATCCTGAAAAAATGACCTGTTGGTGGGCCTTGAGAACTGGAGTTGGGGAACACTGCTCTAGAATATAGTAATGCCGGGTGCAAGTGCCCTAAAAACAGTGCCCACATTTTGTCCCCTAAAAAGTAATATTGCCCTGTGTGCCCCTTTGACAGTCACAGTCACCTGAGTTCGCCTATAGCAATAAGTGCCCACTTTACATTTAATAATGTCCCAAGTTTCCCCCCTGTACAGCTCCCCTATACACAGAATGATGCTCTCTTATACACAGTATAATTCCCCGTCACTGTATATATACTGACCCCTTAATATCCCCCAAACTGTTAAATGACTCCAACACTGTATGATGGCCACATCACTGTAATCTCCACACTGTATGATGGCCCCCTAGATAGCCTCCATATATCATAACACACCAGATAGTCCTCAATATAGTATAATGCACTCCCCATAGGCCTTCATATAGTATCATGCACTCCCCATAGGTCTCCATATAGTATCATGCACTCCCCATAGGCAGAATCTTTAGTTTAATGTACACCCCATAGGCAGACTCTACAGTATAATGCACTCCCCATAGGCAGACTCTATAGTGTAATGCACTTCACATAGGTAGACTATAGTATAATGCAGTTCCCATAGGAAAACTATATAGTATAATGCAGCCCCCATAGGCAGCCTCTATAGCGTAATGCATCCCCATAGGCAGCCTCAATATGGAAGGCTGTAAATCTGTCCCCAATCACCTCTGCAAGGAATAAAAATGACCTCTCATTATACTCACCAACGGCGCTCACCAAGGCATAGCTGGTCTTGACTTAAGATCACCATCCTCCATTACTGCATCATCTGGATGACACGTTCTATGTCATCCACACAGTGTCACTCAATGTGCTCCTGTGCAGGCGCACTTCTCTCTGGGCTGCTGAAAGCAGAGCTAAGTACTGTAGTGCGTATGCGCTGGGAAAGGCCAAAGGGCGCTGATGACCTGGAAGTAAAGCCGGCGCATGCGCACTACAATATTGTGCTCTGACTTCAGTAGGGCAAAGATAAGTGCACCTGCACAGGAGTGCGATAGAGGACACTGAATGCATGATGTAGGACGCATCTTCCACACGAAGCGGGACAGCGATCACAAGAAAAGGGTAGGCGCCGGATCAAGACTAGAGACGCCCAGACCGCGCCGTCTGTGAGCATAATAAAAGCTCTTTTTGTACCTTGCATAGAGGATTGAGGACATATAGAGGGCATTCTAGAACACCGTATGTGAGGACGTACAGATGTTGGCTGGACCTTATATGGGGACAGCCTGCTGAAAGGCTCCCTTTAATCTGCAAGACCTGCAGCCACTGTCTTTTAGCCACATTTAAAGGCCATCCTGCAAGATTCCAGAATAATCATTCTCCTTCTCGTAAGCTAATCAGCAGCATCCAGTCGGATGAGTGTCTATGGTCCCTGCTCAGCGCGCCTCCTCTGACCCCACAATTGCCACCATCCTCCTGCCTTTACTGACGTGGCTGACGTCTCCTATGTCATCCAGTCTGTTGCGCTGCGCAGCTCCTGTTCCCTCCTGTGCAGGTGCGAGAGCTGGACAGACAGTGGATGACATAGGAGGCGTCAGCCATGTCAATCAAAGCAGGAGAGACGATGGATCAGGCCCATAGTGAGCAACTGTTGTCCACACAAGCCCTATATCCGGGGAGCTCACTCAGCCCCCCTTTCCATTTACTAGTGCTCTCTGTTATCAGCTTCTCATTTTCTGCCATATTGGCCATTTAGATACTTCAGATAACAGAGTATATAGTTTTACAAGGATACAGGACTAACTTCTAACATAAACATCCCCGAAAATATGAACTTTATT
This sequence comes from Oophaga sylvatica, assembly GCA_033576555.1. Lineage (NCBI taxonomy): Eukaryota > Metazoa > Chordata > Amphibia > Anura > Dendrobatidae > Oophaga > Oophaga sylvatica. The sequence goes on from JARQOD010005431.1 coordinate 37,373, forward strand.
ACTTTTAAAATGTCCAAGCAAAAACTCCACCGAAAGCAACTGTGAAAAAATGTGTAAAAAGAGAATTCTTACACTTTGAGGCGGTAGCACAGCCAGTACAATCATTGATCCTGAGTTACTGGCCTAACATGGGGCCATCTTGTCCACATGATCAATGTGTTGGCCACTGCCAAAGAGGATCGCCATATTAATGTAAGTTACTGGATGTATATACAACATAACCCACCAGATGGGGATGGCATGAAGGCAAATCCTATACAACTGAAAAGCAACATGGTTTCTTGAACTTAGATGCCTATACACAGATCAGATACATCTTTTTATGCTTCGGTGTGCCTACATATAATGTCATTTCCCAAGATACTTGTCAGTCTTTCATTTTTATCATGTCAAGCAATAAACTTTCAAAAAACTAGTATGTGTATATTGACACCTACAGATCTGATCTACCTTTGTGCTATTGTAAACGCATGAAATAAATTATGTGCCAAGACACTTATGGATCACATGTCAGTTTTCAGTCTCTGTCCAGCTTGCAGCATAAACAAGACATACAAGTCATGTAATTTTTCCAAAACACTTTATGTTGACAACATTCCTAAGATGAGAGGAATTTATACCGCTGACGTCGGGCATGTTAGGGAAGCAGAATAGAAGCCTCAGGAAAGAAGCAACCAAGCAAATACAAGCAAGTTTCTATGGAAAATGAGGCCTCAGCAAGAAGAGAAGCCTGCAGAGCAGACCTGGGCTAAGAATTTAAGGTGAGAGCCTTCAGTATATTTGTGGTGGGGGCTTGTCTCTCAGGATCTTTCCACTCACGTTACTTTAAAAACATTACTTAAAACATTATTTTAAAGTTATATTACCCCTAATAATCTTTGCCTTTTTGAGTGACATTTTAGCTAGGAAAACTTTGAAAGTCACCAAATCCACCTACTGCATGTCGATGGGCGTACCCACCGAGGGCAGGGGGGCAGCTGACCCTCCTAGAAGCAGGGGCGCGCACCTATCATGATGAGGCCACCGACCGCCACCTGTCTGAGTAGGTAACAATTGCCTCAGGCAGCACCGACGGTAAGCAGAGGGTAGGGCGCCATGATGCTTCGGCAGAGTGATGGGCATCCACAGCCGCTAGTAGGAGCTTTAATCCCAGTGTAACAGGCCAGATTAACCCCTCGCCCAGAATATACCCAGGGTATAAATTGGCCTAGGCCAGATTATACCCCTCCGGGTCAGAATATACCCCGGCTGCTGTAGATCAGATTATTCACACTTTTGAGAACCATCAAAAAACGGGGCCCCAGGCAGCACACGGGGCCCCAGGGAGCACACGGGGGGCAGAGACAGCGAACGGTGTCCCTTGCAGCACACGAGGGCCCCAGGCAGCACACAGGGGACCCAGGCAGCACACAGTGGCAGAGACAGCCAACGGGTTCCCAGGCAGAACACGGGCCCCAGGCAGCGCACAGGGGCGCCTGGCAGCGCACAAGGCTCCAGGCAGCACACGGGCCCCAGGCAAAGCACAGTGGCCCCAGGTAGCTGCCTGGGGACCCATTTGCTGTCTCTGTCCCCTGTGTGCTGCCTGGGGCCTCTGTGTGCTGCAAGGGGCCCCTCTGAACTGCCTGGGGCCCTGTGCACTGCCTGGGAACTCGTATGCTGTTTCTGCGCCCCGTGTGCTGCCTGGGAACCTATTTGCTGTCTCTGTCCCCTGTGTGCTGCTGGGGGCCCCTGTGCGCTGCCTGGGGCCCGTGCGCTGCCTGGGGCTCCGTGTGCTGATGCCTGGGACCCCGTTTGCTGTCTCTGCCTCCCGTGTGCTGCCTGGGGCCCTGTTTGCTGTCTCTGTCCCCTTGTGGCTGCCTGGGCCCCCATTTTTTATGATTCTCAAAAGCGTGAATAATCTGATCTACAGCAGCTGGGGTATATTCTGGCCCAGAGGGGTATAATCTGGGCTAGGCCACTTTAACCCCAGGTATATTCTGAGAGGGGGGTTAATCTGGCCTGTTACACCGCCTCAGTGTCTGCCTGCCGCTATGCACTGCAGATCAGCACGGCTGGGACTGGAGTCAGTGATGACATCATCACTGAGTGCCACGAGTCCTGCAGTGCGGTGTCTGCACACAAGCTGGGGAGACTGCTGGAGCTGCTAGGAGGAGAGAAGACGAAGTAAAAAAAAATATAAATACTTGTTAAATCAGATAGTAACCTGATTGGAGATAATGTGGGAGCTGTTGTATATGATGTGTGACTGGGAGCCCTATGGGGGGGGCTGTATGGGAGCCCTATGGGGGTTGTATATGAGATGGACTCCCATATCATATACAGCCCCCCCTGTAGGCTAATATTTTTTTCATTTTAAGAGCTTTCCCTTTCCCCACAGCTACGGTTGAACGATCTTTCAGTACCCTTCGAAGGGTAAAGACCTGGCTCAGAAGTGCAATGGGAGAGGACAGACTGACTGGGTTGTGTTTTGAGGAGCATCCATCGGAAATTCTTCAAGGAAAATCAAGCCTGGATTGAAACGAAAGTTTTGAACAAGTTTTCTTCAAACCCAAGAAAAATTATATTAGTATAAGACATGTAAGTAGAATAAAAATCTAAATTTATTTGCAAGCAAATAATTGTAATAGCTAATAAAGCACTGCTATAATTACATATAATTTTCTTAAAATTTTCGTTTCATTCACCTTTTTCATTCTAAAATTTTACAACATGAATGACCATAGCTTGCCCCCCCCCATAGTTTTGATCCTGTGTACGCCCATGTGCAATTCACTGAAACTCATTCTGAATACTGGCACCAAGAATGTACCCCTCACCGGCCTGCAGCTCGATCATCTTGATGCTGTGCAATCAGCTAAAGGGGTGGTGCCACAAGCAAAAGTACATTTTAATCAACAAAATCTTGGAATAATAATAATATCCACAATTGAATGTATTTAAATAAAATGTTCCTGTGCTGAGATAATCTTATACATGTACCCCTGCTGTGTACTATGTAATGGCTGTGTCTGACCGTACAGGAACATGGTTTGATCATACCACAGCTCCTGGCAGATAGGAAGGAAAAGAGAGTATACAGACATTACAGCATGGGCTCGCAGCTGATTCTTTCTTTGAGGAAAATATTGTTTAAAAACAGGCAAGGTAATGTTTTACCTCACAGAAAGAATCAGCTGTGATTCCCTGCTGTAAAGTCTACATACAGTCATGGCCAAAGATTTGAGAATGACACAAATATTAATTTTTACAAAGTCTACTGCTTCACTTTTTTAATGGCAATTTGCATATACTCCAGAATGTTATAAAGAGTGATCAGCTTAACAGCAATTACTTGCAAAGTCAATATTTGGCTAGAAAATGAACTTTATCCCCCAAAACACATTTCAACATCATTGCAGCCATGCCTTAAAAGGACCAGCTAACCTCTTTTCAGTGATTGCTCCATTAACACAGGTGTGGGTGTTGATGAGGACATGGCTGGAGAGCAATCTGTCATGATTAAGTAAGAATGACACCACTGGACACTTTAAAAGGAGGCTGGTGCTTGGCATCATTGTTTCTCTTCTGTTAACCATGGTTATCTCTAAAGAAACACGTGCAGTCATCATTGCAATGCACAAAAATGGCCTAACAGGGAAAGTATCGCAGCTAGAAAGATTGCACCTCAGTCAACAATCTATCGCTTCATCAGAACTTCAAGGAGAGAGGTTCCATTGTTGCCAAAAAGGCTCCAGGGCGCCCAAGAAAGACCAGCAAGCACCAGGACCATCTCTTAAAAGTGTTTCAGCTGCGGGATCGGGCTACCAGCAGTGCAGAGCTTGCTCAGGAATGGCAGCAGGCAGGTGTGAGTGCATCTGCACGCACTGTGAGGCGGAGACTCTTGGAGCAAGGCCTGGTCTCAAGGAGGGCAGCAAACAAGCCACTTCTCTCCAGAAAAAAACATCATGGACAGACTGATATTCTGCAAAAGGTACAGGCAGTGGACTGCTGAGGACTGGGTAAAGTTATTTTCTCTGATGAATCCCCTTTTCGATTGTTTGGGACATCAGGAAAACGCCTCATTCGGAGAAGACAAGGTGAGCGCTACCACCAGTCTTGTCTCATGCCAACTGTTAAGCATCCTGAAACCATTCATGTGTGGGGTTGCTTCTCAGCCAAGGGAATCGGCTCTCTCACAGTCTTGCCTAAAAACACAGCCATGAATAAAGAATGGTACCAGAATGTCCTCCAAGAGCAACTTCTCCCAACCCTCCAAGAGCAGTTTGGCGATCAACAATGCCTTTTCCAGCATGATGGAGCACCTTGCCATAAAGCAAAGGTGATAACCAAATGCTCAGGGAACAAAACATAGAGATTTTGGGTCCATGGCCTGGAAACTCCCCAGATCTTAATCCCATTGAGAACTTGTGGTCAATCATCAAGAGACGGGTGGACAAACAAAAACCTAAAAATTCTGACAAAATGAAAGCATTGATTGTGCAAGAATGGACTGCTATCAGTCAGGATTTGGTCCAGAAGTTGATTGAGAGCATGCCAGGGAGAATTGCAGAGGTCCTGATGAAGAAGGGTCAACACTGCAAATATTTCATTACCTTAGAAATATGAAAAATTGAGAAGTCTTAGCGCATAAGATGGCCAAATTATGTGAGCCTGATAGCCACGTCAAGGCTCTTCTCGTATATCAGGTCCCTAACTAATGCCTATCCTCGCTTTAGAAAAGTCTGTCTGCATGGGAACCTATGAATCCTTTTTTCAGACTAAAAATCTACATCTCTGTGGAGGGTGATGAACCTGCTGTAATTAAAAGGCCTGTGACCACCAGGTGGAGTGCTCAGGCAGAAGGTAAATGAATACATATCAAAAAACTGACTGGCACATCCAAACTTAGATTCAGTGTGAACAGGTGCTAAACCTAGAGTCACCAACTCATATACATACAAGAAGAAAAGGTAGCACACTGTAGCGCTATAGCTTGCAATGTATATGAGTTGGTGACTCTAGGTTCATCACCCCTCCACAGAGATGTAGATTTTAGTCTGAAAAAGGATTCATAGGTTCCCATGCAGACAGACTTTTCTAAAGCAAGGATAAGGCATTAGTTAGGGACCTGATATACGAGAAGAGCCTTGACGTGGCTATCAGCTCACATAATTTGGCCATCTTATGCGCTAAGACTTCTCAATTTTTCATATTTCTAAGGTAATGATGTAATTCATTTTTCATATTTTTCATATTTCGTGTTTGCAAGCTATAGCGCTACAGTGTGCTACCTTTTCTTCTTGTATGTATATGAGTTGGTGACTCTAGGTTTAGCACCTGTTCACACTGAATCCTAAGTTTGGATGTGCCGGTCAGTTTTTTGATATGTATTCATTTACCTTCTGCCTGAGCACTCCACCTGGTGGTCACAGGCCTTTTAATTACAGCAGGTTCATCACCCCTCCACAGAGATGTAGATTTTAGTCTGAAAAGAGGATTCATAGGTTCCCCATGCAGACAGACTTTTCTAAAGCGAGGATAGGCATTAGTTAGGGACCTGATATACGAGAAGAGCCTTGACGTGGCTATCAGACTCACATAATTTGGCCATCTTATGCGCTAAGACTTCTCATTTTTCATATTTCTAAGGTAATGATGTAATTCATTTTTCATATTTTTTCATATTTCGTGTTTGCAAGCTATAGCGCTACAGTGTGCTACCTTTTCTTCTTGTATGTATATGAGTTGGTGACTCTAGGTTTAGCACCTGTTCACACTGAATCTAAGTTTGGATGTGCCGGTCAGTTTTTTGATATGTAACACTGCAAATATTGACTTGCTGCATTAACTCATTCTAACTGTCAATATAAGCTTTTGTTACTCATATGTTTGCAATTATTATATTTCTGTCTGTGATAAAAACATCTGTCAAAACACACATAAAAACCAGAGGGCAGCAGATCATGTGAAAATATAATAATTTGTGTCATTCTCAAAACTTTGGCCATGACTCTACTCTCTTTTGCTACCTCCCCTGCCCAGGAGCTGTGGTATGATCAGACCATGTTCCTGTACGGTCAGACACAGACATTACACAGTACACAGCAGGGCACATGTATAAGATTATCTCAGCACAGGGACATCCAATAGTGGAAATGATTATTATTCCAAGATCTACTGATTAAAATGTACTTTTGTTCATGGCACAACCTCTTTAAGTGGGGGAAACACAGGAGAAGGGATCAGTCCCTGCCCAGATCCTTTTCCACCTAAGGCTATGTGCACACGTTCAGGAATCTTTGCAGAAATTTCCTGAGATAAACCGGACTTTTTCCCAGGAAATGCGCATGCGTTTTTACCGCGATTTTTTCCTGAACATTCTAAGTCAATAATAGCGGGAAATACGCAATTTACCGCGAAATTAATGAACATGCTGCGTTTTTACCGCAATGCGTTTTTTGCGCGGAAAAAACGCACTATGTGCACAAAAATTGCAGAATGCATTCTGAATAATAGGATGCCTACTCCTGTCTTGATAGTGTCTTCTGTGTTGGTTAAAGTGGATGGAGAATTTCATGGTGCACTCATCGAGTGTAAGCACCCTACCTCCTCATCCATGTGATCTGTCAGAACCTATAGCATTTATGTAAATTCCCATTTGTAATAGTCTTCTACTCACTACACACCTCATAATTTTTTTTTTTCAACAGTGATTATATCCTAAAACTACCTGATCCATGACAAACTGCAGATTGAGTGGGAGGCGAAGGTATATGAAGTTCCTTGGCGATCCAACTTTGCAATGCAGTTTGTAGCAATGGTATCCGCTTATACAACAAGGAATTATTGGGGTACAGTTGCTACTAAAAGTATACTAACAACCTATACAATTGCCTATCTTCCTGCAGTGATTACTAATGAAAGGTGGTCCTTTAACAATAAGTCACAATAATCACAATTATAAACAACGAATAACACTCAAACAGTTGCATTATTCATGCACATTTGCAATCCAGAGAGAAAACAGTAAAGGTACATGTCACACTAATGCGATATCGCTAGCGAGATCGCTTAAGCATCAGCGATTTTATGACGCAGCAGTGACTCGTCAGCGACTTAGCTGTGTGTGACATGTAGCAGCGATGTGGGCCCCTGCTGTGATGTCGCTGATCGCTTATGAACGTTCTGAGCCGTTTTTTGGTCGTTGGTGTCCCGCTGGTGAGCCTGAATCGCTGAGTGTGACACCCTTTATGAACGACTTTCACCAGCGTCGCAGGTGGGACTAGTTTTTCCCAACGACCTCAGAGGTCATTATACAGATCGCTGATCTCTGATGAGATCTTTGTGTTTGGAAGCTAACTAGCGATCATATAGCGATTGCACCAAGGATCTCACCAGGTCGTGTCCTTGTCGTGATCGCTGGTGCGATCGCTAAGTGTGACAGTGCCTTAAGTAAATGTATAACCTGTTGGTTCCCTTTTAGCAGCAGTCGCCTTCTTGGACCTGTCTTGCAGCTGCACACAAGATTTGCACAACAATGAGGATACATCTTGGATCATTGCTCCCCTACAAATGTATTTCAGTTTACCAATATTTCTGGGGGCTTTTGAGAACAGTTGCCTTCTTGTGAGATCTAACGTCTGCATTGGTTTAACATTCCGACTCTGACTTGGCTATTCCATAGCACAAACCTCATTTTTTGGGTCAATGTCTTGTGGCATGATCCAGCGTCCCTTCAGCTTGAGATCATGGACTGCAGAGCTGTTTATTTTCTTAATGATCACAAGGCCTTCTGCCCCTGAGGCAGCACAGAAATCCCAAAAACATGATGTTCCCTCCACCTTCCTTCAAAGTTAAGATGAAGTTTCGGTGTGCAGTGTCAATAACATGTTTTCTCCAAACACAGCCTTGTGCATTTGTGCTATAAAGTTTCACTTTTCTCTTTATCTATTCATAGAACATTTTCCAAAAGCATGGTGGAATGTGCAGGTGGTCTAGGGCAAATATGACACTTTTATTGTTATTTTTATACTGTATACAGTGGGATCAGAGAGTATTCAGACCCCTTTAAATTTTCACTCTTTGTTTCATTGCAGCCATTTGGTAAATGCAAAAAAAAGTTCATTTTTTTTCTCATTAATGTACACTCTGCCCCCATCTTTACTGAAAAAAACAAATGTAGAAATTTTTGCAAATTTATTAAAAAAGAAAAACTAAAATATCACATGGTTATAAGTATTCAGACCCTTTGCTCAGTATTGAGTAGAAGCATCCCTTTGGGCTAATACAGGCATGAGTCTTCTTGGGAATGATGCAACAAGTTTTTCACTCCTGGATTTGGGGATCCTCTGCCATCTTCCTTGCAAATCCTCTCCAGTTCCATCAGCCCAGCCACAGTCAGCCCCCAGTATTGCACTCTCACTCACTCACATAGACCTGACGTGACGTCACTGACTGAATAGATTCAAATAACAGCGGTGCCTCAGGAGTGCGCGGGTACTAGGAGCTCCTCCGTATGCCTGACCTGATCCTGATATGTTCAGTGGGCGCTGCAGCCAGGGCGGGAGACAGGGAGAGCAGAGCGCTCTCTCTCCGCCCACAAAGAACGTCCTGACTTTCAACATCAGGCGTTTTTAAACCCCCATGTGTGGACACCCGACCACTGACTCACTGATGCTTGCGCAAGTGCGCGCACCTGTAAAGCCGCCTTGCCTGAAGATTTAAAGGGCCGGTGGCAGGAGAACAGGTGGCCTAATCATGATAGCTGCCCCCCCCCACCCGCCAGACGGTGGGTACAACCTATGTGCAGAGTGTACATTAACCCCTTTCTGCCATCCGACATACTATACCGTCCATGAAACCGGGACAATCTGACCATGGACGGGATAGTACGTCATGCCCTTTAATGCGACATCGCGACTAAGTCGCGGTGATCGCATTAAAATTCCGACGCCATCTTACCTGGAGGAAGAAGGTGTCGGCATTCCAGGGCCGTCTCCTCCCACCTGGCCTCCCGATCGCTGTGATTGGCTGTTCAATTCTGAACAGCCAATCGCAGCCTTTCTCATTGGCTGAAACAGTGAGATCCCAGGCAGGATCGAGTATTGATGTACTTGATCCTAGGCCCACGCCTGGCAACGCCAGGCATGGTCCAGACCCCCCCGGATTGGCGCAATTGACGATCACATCGATAGCGCCAATCACAGGGCACAGCCCCGATATTACCGCGCTGTGCCCTGAAAGTACCTGCCTGGATCGGTGCAGTAATAGCACCGATCCTAGGCCGGAGCCTAGGGCAGGGCCTGCAGCTGCTGATTGGCGCGATCGATGTCATCGTCGATCGCGCCAATCACAGGGCACAGCTGCGGTGTGACCGCGCTGTGCCCTGCTTGGTGACCTGCCTAGTAATCAAGCTGTGAGCTCCGATACTAGGCCGGTGCCTAGCAACACCGGCATAACAAGGTTCTCCTCTGATTGGTGGGCTTGATGTGATCATCGATCCCACCAATGACAGGTCACAGCAGCAATATGACCGCTCTGTGACCTGTCTGCAAAACTGTCTGTGACCTGTGTGACTGCTCTGCAGGGGTCCTCACACTTGCTGAGGATTCCTACAGAGCGGTCACACTGCCAGATCTCCACCTGTGCTGGGACTTGTGGTGTCACAGTAGCCTGTGACACCACAACTCCTGCTGAAGAGAGAAGAAAGAAGAGACTACAAACGTAAGTTTTTTAGCTCCGATCCCGCCCAATCTATCTTCATCCACCCCAATGCCCCCATTCCCCCCTTTTTTACCCCCCCTTTGCGCCGCCTCTGCGTACATTTAGCAGCCGCCGAGCGTTGATAAGTGACGCAGTTCACCGATCAACACTCGTGCTCGCTTTTCTTTTGCACCCCCCTCCGTGCGCGCTTCCAGCACCGCGAACTTTGATAAGTGACCAGCGATCACTTATCAGAGCTTGTGCCTGCCTTTTTTTTTTTCACCCCCTTTTCCGCCTCTCCCGTGTGCACATCCAGCAGCCTCGGAACTTTGATAAGTTACAGCGGGCACTTATGAGAGCCTGCCTGTTTGTTTTTTTTTTTCTCACTCCCCTTTCCGCCACTCCCATGCGCACATCCACCAGCCGTGGAACTTTGATAAGTGACACCGTCACGTATCAGAGCTCGTGCCTGCCGTTTTTTTTTCACTCCCCGTTCCGCCACTCCCGTGCGCACATCCAGCAGCCGCGGAACTTTGATACGTGACACCGGTCACTTATCGGAGCTCGTGCCTGCCGGGTTTTTTTTTTTTCAGTCCCTTTCCGCCACTCCCTCGCGCACATCCAGCAGCCACGGAACTTTGATAAGTGACACCAGTCACTTATCAGAGCTCCTGCCTGCAGTTTTAGACTTTTTTCACAGGCATTTTTTTTCCCTATTTGCTTTCTTTTCTTTTAGCTTTTTTCTTTTCAGAATAGTTTGCACCAAGCACTATCCCCCCCCACCAGGGTCGGCTTCAGCACCCGGCATACCCGGCAAGTGCCGGGGCCCTGAGCAGGCGGGGCCCACTCGCCGTCGGTCAACCCGGCGCCCGTTCGCGGAGGAGACGGTGCCAGCGCCGCCACTGGCCCCCGCCTGCACAGGGCCCGGCAGTAGCCGGCGCAATACTTACCTCTCCCCGTGCCTCCGCTG
>JARQOD010005432.1:0-48011 GCA_033576555.1 Oophaga sylvatica
ACCAGGCCACAGCAGTCTGCTTAGCTTGGCTGGTTAACAAAAATAGGGGAGCCCCTCGAAAAAAAAACGGCGTAGGGGTCCCCCTATTTTTGTTAACCAGCCAAGTAAAATGCAGACTGCTGCGGCCTGGTATTAAAAGACTGTCAAGGCCCATGGATTTTGGCCCTCAACAGCCTGATAATACCAGGCTACAGCAGCCCCACAGTTTGGCGCATCAAAAGATGTGCCAATTGTGGCACTTTACCCGGCTCTTCCCACTTGCCCTGTAGCGGTGGCAAGCGGGGTAATAAGGGGTTAATGTCACCGTTGATTGCACGGTGAGAATAAGCCCGATTAATAATGGAGAGGTGTCAATAAGACACCGATCCATTATTAATCCCAAAGTTATTAAATGTTAAAAAAAAAAACAGCAAGAAAAAAGTTTTTAATGAAATAAAAGAGACAACACAGTTTTCATTAATTTTATTGTACTCTCATTCCTGCGACGCCATCGATCTCCTGTAAAAAAAGAAAAAAAAAACAAACCAACAGTATACCACCTGTCCGACGCAGTCCATAACGACAGTCCCACGACGATCCAACTCTGCTACATCGCAATGACAGGCAGAGCCTGTCATTGCAACGCAGCACAGCTGATTACCTGCTTCCCCGGCGGTGACGTCATCGGACTGACTGCTTTACGGCCGGGATTACCCAGCAGTCACTGCAGTTATCGCGAGAGAAACTGCATGTGACCGCCGGGGAAAGAAGATTGCGGCCATCAAGCAGTCCAGGACGTGACCGCCGGAGATCTTCTGCCGGGTAAGTGCCGCTGACTCCTGACAGACCGACCGACGGACACTGACAGACCGACGACGGACACTGACAGACCGACCGCGGACACTGACAGTGACTGACAATCCCGATTCCGGTATCCGATATGACGAAAATATCGGAACTCGGAATTCCGATACAGCCAATATCGGCCGATACCCGATATTTGCAGTATCGGAATGCTCAACCCTAGCTATGACACTTAAACCAATTTGCATAATAATTTGGACATGGTGTATATGTATTCTATGTGTATATATCTATGCTTTATTAAACATGTCAGTGTGATTTTATTGTACAGCGCACTGAATTGCCAGCTTTTAAAAAACGGATTGGTCGAAAAAACGGATCAGTCGCATCAGTTTTTCACAATCTGCGCCGGATCCATTTTTTTCAAAAAATGACGGATTGTGACTAATGGCAAAGAACTGATGTGTGAAAGAGGCCTTATGTCTCTGATCACTCTGAGGTAAAGGGATGGAAGTTTCCTGCAGCTCTGGTAACCCTGCAACCAGGGGCTGGCTGGCAAATTTTAGTCTGGGGGGCAAGCACACAGCAGTAGCCCATGAGTAGCGGCCCATCGTTAAAAAGGTTGTCCGATCTTAAGCTACAAGTCAAAAATTACTTTATGTGAATCCTCACATCATGTGCACTGTGAGGATTCTCTGGTGCTGCTGATGGGAGCGGGCAGTTATGTGATCAAGTATGTGATATGTATATTCCCGGCCACATTACAACTAGACTGTTTCTGGCCTTGCTCAATACAGGTGTAATAAGTGAGGCCGAGTAAGGCTAGTTGTCATGTATGCAAATCACATACCTGAAGTCACACGCCCGCTGAACCACCACAGCACTGCGAGCAATGTGAGGATTCACGAGTCACTTGTAACTTAAAATTGGACAACCCCTTTACCATGTTTACCTCCGGCTGCTTCATAAGCTGAATTCCTACTACTGTATTTCCTATCTGAGAGCTGCTCAATGAAAAACCTTACAGTACTCGGATCAGCTCAGATGAGCGTTTCTATTGATCAAGCAAATCACATATTTTGCTCATGTATTATTTTTAAACTGGATACACATTTTCAGATATGTAGTAAAGCAAAGTATGTTATGCTTCTCATCATCACCTAGGAGTTTTTTTTTTACAATGTTCTATACTGGTCACACCTTGACCTGCCTACAGAACCTCAGAGATCACATATGGAACCATATAATTTTCAGTTTTAAAGCCATGAAGCACATTATGGTTTGCTACATGTGTACATGATCAGAACCAGTAGTAGAATGAAGTGACAGAATCGTCAGTAGATGAATGCAGCGCCAGAACCACCATCAGTAGATGAATGCAGGGACAGAACCACCATCAGTAGATGAATGCAGGGTCAGAACCACCATCAGTAGATGAATACAGGGTTAGAACCACCATCAGTAGATGAATACAGGGACAGAATCACCATCAGTAGATGAATGCAGGGACAGAACCACCATCAGTAGATGAATGCAGCAACAGAACCACCATCAGTAGATGAATGCAGGGTCAGAACCACCATCAGTAGATAAATGCAGGAACAGAACCACCGACAAGTAGATAAATGCAGGAACAGAACCATCATCTGTAGATGAATGCAGGGACAGAACCACCGTCAGTAGATGAATACAGGGACAGAACCACCATCAGTAGATGAATGCAGGGACAGAACCACCATCAGTAGATGAATGCAGCAACAGAACCACCATCAGTAGATGAATGCAGGGACGGAACCACCATCAGTAGATAAATGCAGGGACAGAACCATCATCAGTAGATGAATACAGGGACAGAACCACCATCAGTAGATGAATGCAGCAACAGAACCACCATCAGTAGATGAATGCAGGGACAGAACCACCATCAGTAGATGAATACAGGGACAGAATCACCATCAGTAGATGAATGCAGGGACAGAACCACCATCAGTAGATGAATGCAGCAACAGAACCACCATCAGTAGATGAATGCAGGGTCAGAACCACTATCAGTAGATGAATGCAGGGACAGAACCACCATCAGTAGATGAATGCAGGGACAGAACCACCATCAGTAGATGAATGCAGGGACAGAACCACCATCAGTAGATGAATGCAGGGACAGAACCACCATCAGTAGATGAATGCAGGGTCAGAACCACCATCAGTAGATGAATGCAGCAACAGAACCACCATCAGTAGATGAATGCAGGGACGGAACCACCATCAGTAGATGAATGCAGGGACAGAACCATCGTTAGTAGATGAATACAGGGACAGAACCACCATCAGTAGATGAAAAATCTTGGCCAATCCTCAAAGCAGATCCAGTTCTTTCTAGGTTCCTTCCTGATAGAGTGGCCATCACATCACGTAGGTCGCGTAATTGACGTGATATCTTAGTGCATAGTCATTATGTAGGTAATACGCATAAGACCTTCTTGGTTGATGTAAAGGTGATCAATGGGTGTACTCCTTGTGGCCGGTGCGTGGCATGCAGAAATATTGAACGAAGCGATACATTCTATAATGCCTCTAAAATGCGCACCTTCAAAATTAGGAAGCGTATCACATGGACAAGTACTAATGTAATTTATTTTGCAACTTGTCCGTGTGATAAGATTTATATAGGTATGACCACACGTCAATTGAAGGTCCGCGTTAGAGAACATGTTCTAGGCATTTCCGCAGCGGCCACACAGGAAGAAATGGCATTTTTAAAAACTATCCCACGCCATTTTAAAGCACACCATGATTGCAATGGAGATCTCTTAAAGGTTAGGGGCATAGATATGATTGATGTAAATATTCAAGGAGGTCGTGTCTCGAGGAAATTATCACAAATTGAGTCCAAATGGATTTGGACTCTGGGTACGGTATACCCTTCGGGATTGAATGAACATATCAGCTATGCCCCATTCCTATGAACAGTTGTTTGTGTCAGTGACTGTGACCCTGGATACAATTTTTATTTTGTTTTTAATTAATTTTTTATTGTGTTTCAAAATTAATATATTTACGTGTCCTCTCCTTCTGTGCTTTAGTTATCTCGTTAACCGCACGTCTGTTACGATTTTGGTATTTTCTACATATGATGAAAATTCCAAATGAGGTTGTTGTGAAGAATCGCGATTTTTGACATCAAAGTGGCTATTGTTGATAACCATCATCTTCTGGAATAGAAAATGAAGAAAGAAAAATGATTTGAATTCCTAGACTACCATTATTATCCCATCTACAGTCATGGCCAAAAGTTTTGAGAATGACACAAATATTAATTTTTACAAAGTCTACTGCTTCACTTTTTCTAATGGCAATTTGCATATACTCCAGAATGTTATAAAGAGTGATCAGCTTAACAGCAATTACTTGCAAAGTCAATATTTGGCTAGAAAATGAACTTTATCCCCCAAAACACATTTCAACATCATTGCAGCCCTGCCTTAAAAGGACCAGCTAACCTCTTTTCAGTGATTGCTCCATTAACACAGGTGTGGGTGTTGATGAGGACATGGCTGGAGATCAATCTGTCATGATTAAGTAAGAATGACACCACTGGACACTTTAAAAGGAGGCTGGTGCTTTGCATCATTGTTTTTCTTCTGTTAACGATGGTTATCTCTAGAGAAACATGTGCAGTCATCATTGCAATGCACAAAAATGGCCTAACAGGGAAGAGTTTCGCAGCTAGAAAGATTGCACCTCAGTCAACAATATATCGCATCATCAAGAACTTCAAGGAGAGAGGTTCCATTGTTGCCAAAAAGGCTTCAGGGCGCCCAAGAAAGACCAGCAAGCGCCAGGACCGTCTCTTAAAAGTGTTTCAGCTGCGGGATCGGGCTACCAGCAGTGCAGAGCTTGCTCAGGAATGGCAGCAGGCAGGTGTGAGTGCATCTGCACGCACTGTGAGGCGGAGACTCTTGGAGCAAGGCCTGGTCTCAAGGAGGGCAGCAAAGAAGCCACTTCTCTCCAGAAAAAACATCATGGACAGACTGATATTCTGCAAAAGGTACAGGCAGTGGACTGCTGAGGACTGGGGTAAAGTTATTTTCTCTGATGAATCCCCTTTTCGATTGTTTGGGACATCAGGAAAACGCCTCATTCGGAGAAGACAAGGTGAGCGCTACCACCAGTCTTGTCTCATGCCAACTGTTAAGCATCCTGAAACCATTCATGTGTGGGGTTGCTTCTCAGCCAAGGGAATCAGCTCTCTCACAGTCTTGCCTAAAAACACAGCCATGAATAAAGAATGGTACCAGAATGTCCTCCAAGAGCAACTTCTCCCAACCCTCCAAGAGCAGTTTGGCGATCAACAATGCCTTTTCCAGCATGATGGAGCACCTTGCCATAAAGCAAAGGTGATAACTAAATGTCTCAGGGAACAAAACATAGAGATTTTGGATCCATGGCCTGGAAACTCCCCAGATCCCATTGAGAACTTGTGGTCAATCATCAAGAGACGGGTGGACAAACAAAAACCTAACAATTCTGACAAAATGAAAGCATTGATTGTGCAAGAATGGACTGCTATCAGTCAGGATTTGGTCCAGAAGCTGATTGAGAGCATGCCAGGGAGAATTGCAGAGGTCCTGAAGAAGAAGGATCAACACTGCAAATATTGACTTGCTGCATAAACTCATTCTAACTGTCAATATAAGCTTTTGTTACTCATAAGTTTGTAATTATTATTTCTGTCTGTGATAAAAACATCTGTCAAACACACATAAAAACTAGAAGGCAGCAGATCATGTGAAAATATAATATTTGTGTCATTCTCAAAACTTTTGGCCATGACTGTATGATGATGACTAAGATTATCTTTTGAAATCTATGGATATTAATGTTTTCTTTCCATGAGGTAGCATGAAATCATGCAGTGTTGCCATGATCAATTATTGACTTATTGTATTTATTGTCAATGTGTATATTATGTGTCATGGTCCAGTCCGGAGTTTGTGCGCTGCTGTCCTCTCTCAGGACTGGTCATGCGGGGGTTAATTTCCTCGGCCTCATTCTGGAGCAGGCTGGGCTATTTCAGTCCGTCACAGCCGGCTTACCAGTGTTAGTGATAGCTCAAGCTTCCAGTTTAGAGCCTCTGACCCCTGTTACCTGGTGATCCTCCTGCCTTTGACTTGTTTACTCGTGTATGATCCGGACTGACTCTGACCCCGTCTCTTGGTATTCGTCTCTGCTGCTACGTTCTCTGTCTGGCTATTTGACCCTCGGCATGGTATACTGACTACGTGTATTGCTGCTCCTTCTGGTACTTCTGCCTCTGTACGGTTTTGACTCGGCTTGCCTGACCACGCTCCCACCACTTGGTGGTGCCTGTGCTTCTGATTTGTATAGCTCCTCTGTGTACTCAGTCTCACGTACCTCCCTAGCTCCCTCTGGGGAAGGTTGCGCTACACAGCAGTAGTCTGACAGCTCCCATCTGGTTTTGACCTATTGGCTTGTTTCTGACCACGGGCTTGCTGAGACCTCTGGTTCTTGTATGACTGATTATTCCTAACACCGCTTTGGATGTTTTTGCTGCCACCTGGTGGTGGTTTTGGATGCTGCAGTGCAGGCTTGTCCTGAGCACACTGGCCTGCATTTCAGCTGCTTTACATTATCACTAACCTGACATTTAAATGGGAGTTTGCAATTTTCTTTTTTTTTCCCTGGTGATGGATCCGCTACATAACTTTGGCGGATCAAGTGTCCAGTTTGACACAGATGGTGCAGGATTTTTCTGGGAGACATCAGTCCCTTGTTACGTCTCATACCCACTTACAGAAAAAACTTACTGAGAATATTAAGACTGTGCAGGGAAACACTTTTCATATTGTTAGTCTACCTGATGACTCTGTAGATGTTGTTTTGCACTCCCCGAACCTACAGTTAAACTTCCTGACACGTTTTCTGGCAAGAAAGATCAGTATCGCATATTCAGGGAGAGTTGTAAATTATGTTTTTCTCTTAGACCCCGATCGTCTGGGGATGAGACTTAGCGGGTAGGGATTATTATCTCTTTACTTAGGGAAGGTCCCCAATCCTGGGCTTTCTCGCTGCCCCCTACCGCTCCTGAACGGAGCTCGGTAGATAAGTCCTAGGGCCTCAAAGAACCTATCTATGATGAACCGGACCGTGTTAGGGTGGCAGAGGACACCATTATGGGTCTGGTTCAGGGGAAGCACTCAGCTGAATGGTACAGCTCCGAGTTCCGTCGATGGTCCACTGAGGTATCTTGGAATGACTCCGCACTGAGATGTCTATTTGGGAAGGGACTGTCGGATTGCTTGAAGGATGCTCTGGCTATCCATCCACCTCCCAGCTCTTTGGAGGAGGCTATGACTCAGGCTATCCGTATGGATCGGAGGCTACGGGAGAGAGGTCTTACACAACAGGGGATTCCGTTGTTCCCTGCTAACCTGGATATTTTGCTTCCATCTGAATCTAAGGAGGTGGGAGCCACTGACTTCCAGGAAAAAGAGAGAAAACGGCGGCGTGATGAAAAGCTGTGTTTTTATTGCGGAGATCCCGGACATTGGAAAAGGGACTGCCCCTCTTGTCCATCCACTAACAAGCAGCTGAGTCTGGGTGATCATCGTGGAGGTCACTCAGACTCTCAGGTACCTTTTACTTCATTTACAAAGATACTGTTAAAGGTGGAACTTGGTGTTGAAAACTGCTTTGTCCATACTTCGGCTTTTGTAGACTGTGGGTCATCCCTGAGCCTGATTGACTCTAAACTGGTGGCCCGCTGTAGATTAGGGACAGTTAGGTTGGAACTCCCTTAAAACTTGTGGCTATTGACTCTACACCTCTCACAAAGGATGGTCTCCATTTCATTTCTCAAGAATTCACCCTCAGGGTGGGGGCCCTGCACCAGGAGCACATGTCATGCTTCGTTTTGGATAACCTCCCTGCTGGCCTGGTGTTAGGGTTTCCTTGGTTGCAACGGCATAACCCGGTTATTGACTGGGGGTCCCGGGATATTGTCAAATGGGGACCTAATTGTTCTAAAAATTGTCTTGCTACTGTGTCTATGTCATCCGTCAGTCTGGAGGGTATTCCGGAGTACCTGAAGGACTTTGAGGATGTGTTCTCCGAAAAGGAGGCTGAGGTTATGCCACCACACCGCCCATTCGATTGTGCCATTGATCTTGTTCCCGGTGCCAAATTGCCCAAAGCACGTCTGTACAATCTCTCCATCCCTGAGCGAGCTGCTATGAAGGAGTATATCTCTGAAATCCTCCGTAAAGGACATATTCGGCCATCTGTCTCTCCCGTGGCGGCGGGGTTCTTTTTTGTAAAAAAAAAAAAAGATGGTATTTTACGCCCGTGCCTCGATTTTCAAGAACTGAATAAGATCACCATAAGAAACACTTATCCTCTCCCACTGATACCTGATTTATACAACCAATTGTCCGGGGCCAGATGGTTTTCTAAGTTGGATCTCAGGGGAGCATACAATCTAATCCGTATGCGGGAGGGGGATGAGTGGAAAACTGCGTTTCTCACCTCTGAAGGTCTATTTGAAAATTTGGTCATGCCGTTCGGCTTGACTAATGCACCAGCGGTATTCCAGAATTTCATTAACCATGTTTTTTCAGACTTTATTGGATGCTTTGTGGTAGTTTATCTTGATGATATACTCATATTTTCTTTTGATAGACAAAGTCACATGGGTCATCTTCGTGCGGTTCTCCAGAAGCTCAGGGAGAACTCTCTCTTTGCCAAACTGGAGAAGTGTTCATTTTTTACTCAAGAATTGTCCTTTCTAGGGGTCATTTTGTCCTCAGGGATTTCGTATGGACCCTAGGAAGGTACAGGCCATTGTGGATTGGGTGCAACCCAGAGATCTCAAGGGTCTTCAGCGATTTCTGGGTTTCGCCAATTACTATAGAAAATTTATCAAGGGGTTTTCGCAAGTGGTCAAACCCCTCACTGATCTCACTCGAAAGGGGGCTGATCTAAAAACTGGTCAGCTCCAGCTGTGGCGGCATTTTCTTCATTAAAAAACAGTTTCATGACTGCCCCTGTACTGGTTCAACCTGATTTGTCTAAACCATTTATCATAGAGGTGGACGCCTCTGAGGTGGGAGTGGGGGCTGTGTTGTCCCAGGGGCCCACCACATTAACTAACTTAAGACCCTGTGCCTTCTTTTCAAAAAAATTTCCTCTGTTGAGAGGAATTATGATGTGGATAACCGGGAGTTGTTGGCCATTAAATTGGCATTTGAAGAATGGAGGCATTTTTTGGAGGGGGCAGCTCATCGTATCACTGTCATTACAGATCACAAGAACCTGTCTTACATCGAGTCCGCCAAACGTTTAACTCCGAGACAGGCAAGGTGGTCACTTTTTTTTTCCCGATTTCAGTTTTCCATCACTTTCAGACCAGGGTCCAAGAACGTGAAGGCAGATGCCTTGTCTCGTAGCTTAGTTCCAGTACCTCCTCCTGAACCTCCTTCCTCCATTCTTCAGCGGGGGGTGGTGGTGGTTGTGGTGTCCTCGAGATTGGAACAAGAGATTCGTGAGTCCCAATCTCTTGCTCCATCGTCCATACCTGAAAATAAGCTCTTTGTGCCTGTCCAATATCGGTTAAGGGTGCTTCGAGAGTTCCACGACTCTGCTCTGAGTGGGCATCCGGGAATCTCAGCCACTCGTAAAGCCATCACTAGACTGTTCTGGTGTTTGTGTCCTCCTGTGAAACTTGTGCCCGCGCAAAAGCCTCCCGCTGGCCGGGGAATTGGTGCCACTGCCAATTCCGGATAGACCATGGACTCATCTGTCCATGGATTTTGTCACCGATCTTCCTCCCTCTAATAGCAAAACCGTGATCTGGGTAGTTATTGATAAGTTCAGTAAACAAGCACATTTTGTACCTTTAAAGGGACTTCCGAATGCTGAGACTCTATCTAAACTATTCATTGAGCATGTGATCCGGTTGCATGGTGTGCCTGTCAGTGTGGTGTCTGATAGAGGGGTACAATTTGTGGCAAAATTCTGGAGGGCTTTTTGTAAAAGGCTGGGCATCAGTCTGACCTTTTCATCGGCCTACCATCCCGAGACCAATGGTCAGACTGAAAGGACCAATCAGTCTTTGGAGCAGATTTTACGGTGTCTGGTCACGTCTAGACAGGATGATTGGTGCTGTGCGATACCTATAGCAGAATTCGCTTTCAATAATCGTGTCAATCAGTCCACTGGTACTTCTCCATTTTTCTGCAACTATGGGTTTCACCCTCATTTTGGTGAGTTTTCCCTGGATTCGGGATGTCCAGGGGCTGATTCGGCCTTTCTGCGGTTGGGGGAGGTCTGGAGGGAGGTTCAGAGAAACATTGGGGAGGCTCAGGCAAATAAAAATTTTTTGCAGATAAACGACGTTCTGTGGGGCCAGCTTATCAGGTGGGGGATAAGGTACTGTTATCCACCAAAAATATAAGGCTGAGAATTCCCTCGGCTAAGTTGGGTCCCAAGTATATTGGTCCGTATGAAATTTTAGAGGTAATTAATCCTGTGGTCTTTCGCCTGCGCTTGCCTCCGTATTTGTGGATCCCCAATGTGTTCCGTAAGGTGCTTCTGAAGCCGTCGGTGCCTTCTCTGGTGAGTCTCCCTCACAACCACCATCTGTTGTGGTAGATGCAAATAGAGAAAAAAGACCAGCACATCCAAGCTATTGTGAACAGGTGCCAACCAAAGAAAGTATAAATCAAAAAATATTAAGGTTTGCACCATAACTAACCAAGAATGATTAGTCTAAGGCTGTGTTTCCACCGTCAGTAAACACAGCACATTTGACGGAGCGGAAATTCAGTCTAAGCCCCGCCCCCTTTCTGACGCGCGTTCTTTCCGGAGGTGTTCAGGACACCTCCGGAAAGAACGCAGGGCTACATAGCCCTGTGCTAAATTCCGTTGCGGCGACGCAGCGTCGCCCAATACGCTAGGACATGCTGCGGTCTGAAAAGACGCGGAAGCATGTCCGGATACGCAGGTCTTCCGCCTGCGTGTTGTTACGCATAGTGGAGATGGGATTTCTTGAAATCCCCTCCACTATGCTGTAACATCTGGACGCTGCGTGTTTGGCGCTGCGCCAGCGCATAGCGCCAAACACGCAGCGTTTCCTGACCGTGGAAACTCACCCTTAAGCATAGGAACTGCATTACTGCACAGAAAAAAATGAAAAAAGCGCTATATGATGTATATATGAATATATGAGATATGTATCTGCAAAAATTGCTATGAAAAATGAAGGCTCTTAGCGCATAGATTGGCCAATGTATGTATGCCCAATTACCACGTCACGGTGTCCTTCGTCAATTGGGTCACTAACCTGATATGTCACCTCTCTTGGGCAAAAAGCCTACAATTTATAGGGCAGGAATAGACCAGCTAATCTGATTAAAATCACCTGTGGCTTTTGGGAATGAGTGCACATGTCCAAAAGGTTTAATACAAATAGAGAAAAAAAGACCAGCACATCCAAGCTATTGTGAACAGGCGCCAACCAAAGAAAGTATAAATCAAAAAATATTAAGGTTTGCACCTTAACTAACCAAAAATGATTATTCTAAAGCATAGGAACTGCATTACTGCACAGAAAAAAATGAAAAAGCGCTATATGATGTATATATGAATATATGAGATATGTATCTACAAAAATTGCTATGAAAAATGAAGGCTCTTAGCGCATAGATTGGCCAATGTATGTATGCCCAATTACCACGTCACGGTGTCCTTCGTCAATTGGGTCACTAACCTGATATGTCACCTCTCTTGGGCAAAAAGCCTACAATTTATAGGGCAGGAATAGACCAGCTAATCTGATTAAAATCACCTGTGGCTTTTGGGAATGAGTGCACATGTCCAAAAGGTTTAATACAAATAGAGAAAAAAGACCAGCACATCCAAGCTATTGTGAACAGGCGCCAACCAAAGAAAGTATAAATCAAAAAATATTAAGGTTTGCCCCATAACTAAGGCCTCTTCCACACATCCGTTGTGCGCCTGACGGCGCCCTCCGGCATTTTTTAGTCCAACCGCATCCGGCGAAATGTGATGCCGGATGCGTTTTTTTTTGCATTGACTTTCATTAGAGCCGGATGGCGCCGCATGTCAGTACGTTGTATGCGTTTTTGTCCGGATCCGGCGGAAATGTTCATTCCGGCGGCCGGACACAACGCAGCATGTAACGTTTTTATTTTTTGCCGGAGCTGCCTGATGTGCCTGAAGCGGCGCATCAGGCAGCTGCAAACAATAGAATTCAATGGAAACCAACGGATTCTGGAAATCGAGGTCTACTACTACTACTACTACTACTACTACATTTTCCAGTGTCTCCGGGCATCAGAAACCCTCTTTTTGTGGGTTCAAAAGTTCAGGACGGATCCTGCAAAAAACCGGATGCGGCGCATCCGGTTTTCATACTGAATGCCGGATGCGGCGCTGCGGCAAAATGCCGGGGTGCCGTCAGGCGCACAACGGATGTGTGAAAGAGGCCTAACCAAGAATGATTACTCTAAAGCATAGGAACTGCATTACTGCACAGAAGACTGTTGTGGTAGATGGACAGACCGAGTATGAGGTGGAACAGGTGGTGGATTCTCGTATGCTCCGCCGTTCACTTCAGTACTTGGTCCATTGGAAAGGGTACGGTCCTGAGGACCGGTCATGGGTGCCGGCGCGTTTGGTCCATGCTGATCGGTTGGTCCGGGCCTTTCACGCTCGTCATCCAGGGAAGCCTGGGGGTCCAGTGGCCCCCCATTGAGAGGGGGTACTGTCATGGTCCAGTCCGGAGTTTGTGCTCTGCTGTCCTCTCTCAGGACTGGTCATGCGGGGGTTAATTTCCTCGGCCTCGTTCTGGAGCGGGCTGGGCTATTTCAGTCCGTCACAGCCGGCTTACCAGTGTTAGTGATAGCTCAAGCTTCCAGTTTAGAGCCTCTGACCCCTGTTACCTGGTGATCCTCCTGCCTTTGACTTGTTTACTCGTGTATGATCCGGACTGACTCTGACCCTGTCTCTTGGTATCCGTCTCTGCTGCTATGTTCTCTGTCTGGCTATTTGACCCTCGGCTTGGTATACTGACTACGTGTATTGCTGCTCCTTCTGGTACTTCTGCCTCTGTACGGTTTTGACTCGGCTTGCCTGACCACGCTCCCACCACTTGGTGGTGCCTGTGCTTCTGATTTGTATAGCTTCTCTGTGTACTCAGTCTCACGTCCCTCCCTAGCTCCCTCTGGGGAAGGTTGCGCTACACAGCAGTAGTCTGACAGCTCCCATCTGGTTTTGACCTATTGGCTTGTTTCTGGCCACGGGCTTGCTGGGACCTCTGGTTCTTGTATGACTGATTATTCCTAACACCGCTTTGGATGTTTTTGCTGCCACCTGGTGGTGGTTTTGGATGCTGTAGTGCAGGCTTGTCCTGAGCACACTGGCCTGCATTTCAGCTGCTTTACATTATGCTTTTTAGGGGTGGTCTGGTCTACATATCTATTATTGATCCGCTCCTTATAGTATGTTATATGCCACATGACTATCCTCCTGATAGTACAACATAGTCTCTACCATAGAAAATATATGATTAGATGTCCGCCTCCTGCCAGTACGCGCACTGGGCTCTGATTCTGTGCTGCCTCTTGGCGTCAGTGTGTGGTCGGAGGTGACTCCTCCCGCCGCTGTGACGCCGACGCCGCTTGGCATCGCTGTACTCATAACAACGTGCGCGTCATCTGAGGCCGGAGGCGTCATTTCCGGTCACGTGACTCTGACCAGTGACGCGTCATACAGGGATGCGGCTAATTAAACTTTGTATTTAAAGAGCACTTTTGGATGAGGTGTGGGTGCCCTCTGACGAAGGCAGGACCGAAATGTGTGTTGGGGCGCGCACACACACCCCCTCTGACCTTCACAATCGGTTACAGCGCAGTGTGGCTATAGGTAATGAATGATGTGGTACCATTAACACTTTCTTTCTCCATGTCCAGCTTCACATAATGATCACTATTGCGAGAATTATGTCTCTGTAAGATCGCTAGATAACTATATGTATTGATTATTTATATTGATTAGATGTCTACATCTTACTAGACACTTTATTTGCTCTACTAACTATATCAACTGGCGATGTGAATTATTATTGCGCTGTATAAATTAACACTCGATTGATAAGATATTTGGGAGTAAATTTGAAGCAATATACTATGAGGAATTATATCCTCTTATCAGTGAGTTAAATTAATAACTCTTCAATATCGGGCACTAGTTGCCTTTATCCTATATAGGGTTGTATTGAATTTACCTCCTTCATTGATAATTAGGTTCTGGTGTGCGGATTAGAGATTGGGAACTAATCACACCATAGTATATCTGACAGCTGAGGGTTTATGTGGGGGTGGTGTGCCCCTTTTCGTATTTTAATGTTATATTGTATGTAGTTGTTTACAATCACTGGGGTTTTTTCACCCCTTTTTCCATGACTCCTGTATTTTCTGTTTTCTAATAAAGATTATGTATGTTTCACGGACGAGTACATCAGTTCTTTCTATTTAGGTGGTTAAAATTATGCTGTGCCCCTGACTAAATAACTGCCCCTGAATGTGCTTCCTGCACAAAAAAATCCCACCTGTCTCTCTCCATAATATCCCTCCCACACCACCCTTCTCCATAATATACCCCCTAAACCACACCTCCACATAGTATACCCCATACACTGCCCCTCCCCATAATATACCTCCTACACCGGCCCTTTCCATAATATACCCCCTACACCACACCTCCACATAGTATACTCCATACACTGCCCCTCCCCATAATATACCTCCTACACCGCCCCTCTCCATAATATACCCCTTACACCTCACCTCCACATAGTATACCCCATACACTGCCCCTCCCCATAATATACCTCCTATACCACCCCTCTCCATAATATACCCCTACACTGCCTCTCTCCATAATATTCCCCCTACACCACTCCTCCCCATAATATCCAGCCTACACCGTCCCTCTCCATAATGTTCGTCTCCATAATGTCCCCCACCTACTGTCCCTAGTCTCTATAATGTCCTCCCTCCACACTGCCCGTCTGAAAACTTAGGGTATGTTCCCATGGTCAGTATTAGTAGAGAACCCAAGATAGGAGGGCACCATTAACAAATTAGTAAATGGGTTCAACCTGCCACATGTCATTGAAGATCAATGAGAAAAGGAGAGACTAGACCGTCAAGCATTCAGGAAGGATCACCATAAAAAATATATAAAATGTTATTAGACTATATGTAAACCACACACAAATATTAAAAACACACAAAAATTTAAAAACATGCCCTGTGAGGACAGGGGCTGCAGAACACCGGCCAACACCCGAAAAATGTAGCCCCAATGGGCTTAGTACCAAATAATGCCATTTAAATAGCAAAAACCATGATTATACAGTATTAGGCCAGGGTCACACTTGTGAGACACTCACACGAGTCTCGCACCTCAATATCCAGCAATGCCGCCGGCACTCGAGACCGGAGCGTTCAGCTGCATAGAAATACTTGAAGCCGCACACTCCTTTCTCGAGTGCCGGCGGCAGTGCCGGGTACTGAGGTGCGAGACTCGTGCGAGTTTCTCGCAAGTGTCAGCCCGGCCTTATAGTAGAAAAGAAAGCACCAATGAATAATGTCCGACCAATAAGAAGGTAATGATTGGTACCCAGTATAAATATGTTACCTAACATTGAGCGCAAACCAAAATCATGCTATCAATAGCCTGCATAGTCAGGTGCAAAACATCCAAAACTTCTTGGGTACAAGACTTCATTAGTCCACAATATTCCCAAACCTATAAGGTCATGTTCCCACGGTCAGTAAACGCTACGGATTGGACGCCATGTACAGCCGCAGCTTCCAATCCGCAGCGTCCAGATGTTACAGCATGGTGGAGGGGATTTTATTGGTTGGACATTATTCATTGGTGTTTTCTTTTCTACTTAAAAATCATGTAAAGATAATGTATATAATACTGTATAATCATGGTTTTTGCTGTTTAAATGGCATTGCAATGGAGCTATACTGTTTAATTGCCACTAAACAATAACAGAATAATTATTTGGTATTAAGCCCATTGGGGCTAAAGTTTTCGAGTGTTGGCCGGTGTTCCGCAGCTCGTCCTCATAGGGCATGTTTTTGTATTTGTGTGTTTTTTAAATGTTTTTAATTTTTTGTGTGGTTTACATATAGTCTAACAAAATTTTATATATTTTTATGATGATCCCTGCCTGAATGCATGATGGTATATTCTCTCCTTTTCTCACGGTCAGTATTGGCAGCGCTTTGGACGCAGCACATGTCCGCTCCATCCAAAGTGCTGCCGGCTTTTGAATGCAGGTGATTAAGCATGTGTTCAGTGAACCGTGCGGAATCACCGCGTTCAATACATTGTACGGGTGACATTTATCTTGCGGAGACTGAGCGTCTCCACAAGATAAATAGACAAAAACCTGACTGGCACTTCCAGACTAATGTGAACTAGGTGCAAACCAAAGGGAGCTACCCTCATGTAAAACATCCAAAAAAAGGCTGCACTCAAGCATACTAAAGCATGACAACATAGAATACATGAAATTTTGAATAGCAATATGGCTTTGGAATATAAGGAAAAATTTGAGACGCTTAGTATAAACATTTGGCCAAACATTTTAAAGCCCACCAACCATCGTCAAGGTGGTCTCAATTCTGTTGAGTCCCTAACCTAATGTGAACATACCTCTATTAGGCTGATATCTGAATTTCTGGGTGAATATGCACCTCTGTCAGTAATGCCTGCATTTATGGGTAAAGTAGGGAGCTGGTGTAATTAAAATCACCACCTGGTGGGGGCGGAGTGCTCGGTCAGCAAGCTAACATTCAAAAGACAAAAAAACCTGACTGGCACTTCCAGACTAATGTGAACTAGGTGCAAACCAAAGGGAGCTACCCTCATGTAAAACATCCAAAAAAAGGCTGCACTCAAGCATACTAAAGCATGACAACATAGAATACATGAAATTTTGAATAGCAATATGGCTTTGGAATATAAGGAAAAATTTGAGACGCTTAGTATAAACATTTGGCCAAACATTTTAAAGCTCACCAACCATCGTCAAGGTGGTCTCAATTCTGTTGAGTCCCTAACCTAATGTGAACATACCTCTATTAGGCTGATATCTGAATTTCTGGGTGAATATGCACCTCTGTCAGTAATGCCTGCATTTATGGGTAAAGTAGGGAGCTGGTGCAATTAAAATCACCACCTGGTGGGAGCGGAGTGCTCGGTCAGCAAGCTAACATTCAAAAGACAAAAACCTGACTGGCACTTCCAGACTAATGTGAACTAGGTGCAAACCAAAGGGAGCTACCCTCATGTAAAACATCCAAAAAAAGGCTGCACTCAAGCATACTAAAGCATGACAACATAGAATACATGAAATTTTGAATAGCAATATGGCTTTGGAATATAAGGAAAAATTTGAGACGCTTAGTATAAACATTTGGCCAAACATTTTAAAGCTCAACAACCATCGTCAAGGTGGTCTCAATTCTGTTGAGTCCCTAACCTAATGTGAACATACCTCTATTAGGCTGATATCTGAATTTCTGGGTGAATATGCACCTCTGTCAGTAATGCCTGCATTTATGGGTAAAGTAGGGAGCTGGTGCAATTAAAATCACTACGTGGCGATGCGCAAAAGCAACACAAAAGACAAAAACTGACTGATCCAACTAATGTGAAAGTCAAACAATGACTACTAATTAAAAATCCAAAAAAGCTACTAAATATAAAGTGACACTAATAATGAAATTTATGAAATGCTTGATATAATACCTTGTAAACATGCCAAACATTTAAAGCAAAACCATGCGTAGTCCATTTGGTGCTAACAGTAAATAACCTCAATAGGCAAAATTCGGATAACTTCAGAAGCTGCAATAGGGATGACGTAATAAAAAACACCTGAGCATCGCAACAGAAATCAAAAAAAAGAATGGCCTTAATAAAATTGAACTATGCAAACAAAAGCTAAACCTCATGAAAACAGCCAAAAAGTGACACTCAAATGCAATAAATCGAAATCTTGCAGCAACTTGAATATGAAAAAAGGACGTTATAATAAACATGGCATCTGTAAAGCTAACAACAGAAGGCAAATCTTTGAATCCTAAAATTGAACATACCCTATTAGGCTAACTGAATTCTCAAAAATAGCACTCGTCATAACTATTTATGGAAATATAGTGAATTTAAACAACCTTTGGACAGATTTGGCGCAAGTAACATTCAAAAACATTGCACTCCAGTAATTACTGGCAACCAAGGGACTACCTCATGTAAATCCAAAAAAAGCTGACTAAGCACTAGCATAAACATAAGAAATTTGAAGCAATGGCAATAAATAAGAAAAATGAGCTAGTAAAACATTCCAAACAAAACACAACCAACATGACAAGGTTCAATTTGAGCCCTACCTTGTAACATACTCATTAGGCTGATACTGAATCTGTAAATGCCTTCATAAATGCTATTTATGGTAAGTAGGCTGTGAATTAAATACACCTTGGAGCGGAGTGTCTTACGAAACAACAAAAAAAACCTCTGGATCAGATAAGGACTATAAACCAAGACTACCTCAGAGAAATTTTGAAAGAAACTTGGAATATAAGGAAAATTTGAGACGCTTAGATAAACATTTGGCCAACATTTTAAAGCACAAAAGCTCTCAAGTGGCTCAATCTGTATTGACCCACTAATGTGAATACCCTCTATTAGGTATGTGAATTCGTGGTGAATATGCCCTCGTAATGCCTGCAATTAGGGTAAATAGGGACTGGTGCAATTAAAACACCACTAGGGGGAGACGATGCTCGGCAAGCTAACATAAAAGACAAAATATGACTGGCATCCAGACGAATGTGAACATTCAAACAAATGGACCCTCAGTAAAACACCAACAAAAGGCTCAACAAGCAACAAAGCATGACAACATAAATAAATTAAATCTATAGAATACTTTGTAATAAGAAAAATTTGAACTGAAAATTGGCCAAATTTAAACAACAAATCGTCAAGGTGGTCTCAATTCTTGAGTCCCTAACCTAATGTGAACATACCTACGATATCTGAATTTCTGGGTGAATAGCCCTCGTAATTGAAGCCTGCATTTATGGTAAAGTAGTGAGCTGTGCAATTAAAACTACCTGGTGGAGGGATGCTCGTCAGCAATAAATCAAAGACAAACTGACTGGCACTTCAGACTAATGTGAACTAGGTGCAAACCAAAGGGAAGCTACCCTCAGTAAAACATCCAAAAAAAGCTGCACTCAAGCATACTAAAGCTGACAATAGAAACATGAAATTTGAATAGCAAAGGCTTTGGAATATAAGAAAAATTTGAACCTTAGTAATAAACATTTGGCCAAAATTTTAAAGTCAACAACATCGTCAAGTGTCATAATCTGTTGAGTCCCTACCTAATGTGAACACCTATTAGCTGAACTGAATTCTGGTGAATATGCACCTGTCAGTAATCCGATAATGGGTAAAGTGGGACAGGGCAATTAAAATCATACCAGATGCTCGTCAGAACAAAGAATTAAAAGGCAAAAAGAACGCTGGATTACATTGGAATTAAGTAAACCAAAAGCTACCCTATGTAAAAACCAAAAAGGTATAAGATTGTAAAGCTCTAATCATAATGGAATTTGATAAATATGGTGGAATTAAGAAATTAAGACACTTGATATAAAACTTGCCAAACTCATTAAACTCCAAAAACACTACAATAGTCAAATTCGTTGATCTAACTTAATTGAAATACCTTATTACATTGAATTTTACTACAAATCCTTCATCTTAATCCTACCTATGTGAAATTTAGGGACTGGTGTGCATTAATAATCCTGGTGGGGAGGCTGGCATAATCAACTTCAAGCAAAAACTAAACTTCCAAAGACGGAACAGGTCAAACAAACTCATAAATCCAAAAACACAGACTAAATACAAAATATGTTTGATATGGGTTTGGATTAGAAAATTTAACTTAGTAAACTTGGCAATTTAAACTAAAACATCTCAAGTCTATTCTGTGCAACCAATTCACCCATGTAATGATCATAAATCACCCTGGAGCTGCTTGGGAAAGAATAAGAAAACCACTGGACGATAGGACGCAAACAAAGCACCTATGACTCCAATAAGTGAACTAGTGCAAACAAAGGGGCACCTCATGAAATCAAAAAAAGGCTGCCTAAGATATAAAGAAATGAACATGAAACATGAAATTTTAAAGCAAATGCTTGGAATTAGAAAATTTGAGCCTTATAAACATTGCCAAACATTTTAAAGCTAACAACCTCGTAAGTGTCTCAATCTGTTATCCTACCTAATGTGAACATACCTCATAGCTGATCTAATTTCTGTGAAATGCACTGCGAATGCCTGCAAGGTAAGTAGACTGTCAGACAAAAACCTACTGGCACTTCCAGACAATGTGAACTAGGTGCAAACCAAAGGACTACCCATAAAACATCCAAAAAAGGCTCACTCACATACTAAAGCATGACAACATAGAATACATGAAATTTTGAATAGCAATATGGCTTTGGAATATAAGGAAAAATTTGAGACGTTTAGTATAAACATTTGGCCAAACATTTTAAAGCTCAACAACCATCGTCAAGGTGGTCTCAATTCTGTTGAGTCCCTAACCTAATGTGAACATACCTCTATTAGGCTGATATCTGAATTTCTGGGTGAATATGCACCTCTGTCAGTAATGCCTGCATTTATGGGTAAAGTAGGGAGCTGGTGCAATTAAAATCACCACCTGGTGGGAGCGGAGTGCTCGGTCAGTAAGCTAACATTCAAAAGACAAAAAACCTGACTAGCACATCCAGACTAATGTGAACTAGGTGCAAACCAAAGGGAGCTACCCTCATGTAAAACATCCAAAAAAAGGCTGCACTCAAGCATACTAAAGCATGACAACATAGAATACATGAAATTTTGAATAGCAATATGGCTTTGGAATATAAGGAAAAATTTGAGACGCTTAGTATAAACATTTGGCCAAACATTTTAAAGCTCAACAACCATCGTCAAGGTGGTCTCAATTCTGTTGAGTCCCTAACCTAATGTGAACATACCTCTATTAGGCTGATATCTGAATTTCTGGGTGAATATGCACCTCTGTCAGTAATGCCTGCAGGCAGTGATTTTAATTGCACCAGCTCCCTACTTTACCCATAAATGCAGGCATTACTGACAGAGGTGCATATTCACCCAGAAATTCAGATATCACAGTCTTAGGGCTCATACTCACATGCCAGAAACTCGGACGTGTCTCGCACGTCAATACCCGGCACTCTGATCAGAGCGTTCAGCGGCATGTATTCCTATGCATACATATACACACATATATACACACACACACACACACACTCATACATATATACACATACATACACACACACTCATACATATATACACACTCATACATATACACAAATATACACTCATACATATATACACTAATACACACATATATACACACACACACAGTAATACACAGCACATGTCAGCTGATGAATCTTCCGCAGCTCAGCCCCTGAGCGGAGCGCTGCTCACCATCCTTCCCGCCGGCCGCCGCCTCTGCTGCGCTCCGCTGTTGCCAGCAGCAGTGTGACGAGGTCGCAGCACGAGCAGCACCGGATTATGGATCCCATGCATTCAAATGTATTCGCGTCTCAAAGCCCATTCTCAAAGCCGCGACTACATGTGGATGCGAGATTAGGAAGGAGTCTGCCAGGCAGCCCGGCCGCCATTGAAAGCACAGTGGCTTCCCTAAACAGCTGCCTGAGGACCGACCCGGGGGGAAATCCCACAGCCGCACTACAGCACTCTGCCATCACTGTGCTATTTCTGCCAGCACAAGGCAGGCACCAATGAGGAGACGGACACTGGTGACATCATGCGCGCATGCTCAGATTCTCCTGCTCCTCAGAGGCAGTTAACTGCCAAGACAAGTTAGAAGGAGATGACCGTGGAGTGAGAACAGAGCGAGAGAGAGCAGCCAATAGGGAAGCAACAGCGGGGAGCGAGGAAGATAGCAGAGCGAGAGAGAAGGGAGCGAGCGGGAGCGAGGAAGCTAGTGGAGTGAGAGAAATGCAGCGGAGCAAGGACAAGACGAACAGCAAGAGACTGGAGCAGGGCGGGAGATCTGCACAGGTAAAATGGCTGCCAGCTCCCGCGCTCACCGTTACTTGTCCTTCCTCCAGAGGCATTTGTGGAAGCTGGGGATCCTGCCCAGCAGACCCCGCTCCAGCAGTGACCATTGCAGGCCCGTGTAACTGCCCCTCCTTCTCCTGGCCGCCATTATGCTGTGGTAGCTGAGCACACGGCTCAGCCCGCCATTCCAGGGGCGCTGGCTGATCCCTCTAGGGCGGCTGACGATGATGAGGGTGGCTTAGTTGCTGTGGGTTTTCCCGTTTTTACAGGTTCCTCACAAAGATCCCAATAATAAAACGCTGCAGGGAGGAGCCCTTTGGGAATGCACTTAAAGGGAATCTGTCCCCACTTGTTTGGCACATCATCTAGATATACCATTCAGGTCAGTGCCAACTCTGCATTATAACGGTACTTTTGACAGCCCTCGACTCCCCACCTTTGATCAATAATACCGTTTATATTCCTCCTGCGGTGTATGTAAATCTGCTTTGTCTGATGGGTGGGGCTTGTTGTTCAGCTCTCCCCCCTCCTGTCTTGCTCTACGCATTTCTTTCTGATAATTCCTGCGTTCACATACAGTTGCCGTGCGTGCGCAACCAAATGGCCTTTCGCGTGTGCGCAGTATGATTAGCCCAACAGTGGGCAAAGCATAATAAGTATTGCACATGCGCCGGCATATGGCATTACGTTCTATGGCCGGAAGTATTGCGACGCAAATTGTGTGTTCCTTCACGCATCGCAATACTTTCGGACCATAGAACGTAATGGCGTATGCCGGCGCATGTGCAATACTGATTTTATGCTTTGCCCACTGTTGGGCAAAGCATACTGTGCACGCGCGAAAGGCCATTTGATTGCGCACACGCGCTAACGCTACGCGACCTGTGAAATTCACAGAAAATAATTTGTACAGCAAGCCGAGGAGACCGACAATAAGCCCCAGCCATCGGACCTTAACGAGCTGATTTACATACACCGCAGGAGGAATATAAACTGTATTTATTGATCAAATGATATGCCAAAAAAGTGGTGACAGATTCCCTTTAACAGCAGCTACACAATGGGCATCAAAGTGGAGTCAGTGGAAGGGTTAAACGACTGGGCCACTGATCTCACAGTGCAGACACAGATAATGATGCAGCTCATCTAATACTTTTCTGTTTTTATAGGTTTAACAACAAAACATATGCATACAACACAGCGAGGTGCCCTGATGTGAATACACTGAAAAAGAGCTGCAAAAATGATAAAACTAGCACAATAGTGGGCACTGAAGGGCATTAATGAAAGGGTTAAAAGACTTTGGGCTACTTTTATCACACTGCAGACATATAGAACAGGAAGCCCCACATCAAACCCAGGTCCCTCCTGCCTGGCCCAAATGGGTTATTGGCATCAGAACTGGCAACAAAGTGGGCAAACATCCGATTTTGACCATTTGAATAAGTAACTGATGTTTTTAAGGGGTTGAATGACACTTCCACTGATTTCACACTAAGAATACACAGGTAGTGATGCCGCGCATCAAATCCAGGTCCCTCCTGCCTGGCCCAAATGGCTTCTGGGCATCAGAATTGGCATCAAAGTGTGCGAACAGCCAGTTTTCACATATTTGAATAAGTAACTGATGTTTTTAAGGGGTTAAATGACTTTGGGCTACTGTCTCTCACTAAGAATACACAGATAGTGAATGCTCTGCTTTGCCCACTTTGATGACCAATTCTGAGGGCCAGAACCCATTTGGGCCAGGCTGAAGGTACCTGGGTTTGATGCGGGGCATCACTATCTGTGTATTCTTAGTGTGAGATCAGTGGCCCAAAGTCATTTAACCCCTTAAAAACATCAGTTACTTATTCAAATGGTCAAAATCGACAGTCTGCCCACTTTTATGCCAGTTCTGATAGCCAGAACTAATTTGGGCCAGGCTGGAGAGACCTGGTTTTGATGTGGGGCTCCCTGTTCTATATGTCTGCAGTGTGATGTCTGTGGCCCAAAGTCTTTTAACCCTTTCCCTTCAGTGCCCACTTTGATGCCCTTTTTTTGCCAGTTTTATAATTTTTGTAGCTGTTTTTAAGTGTTCACATTAGGGCACCTCGCTGTGTTGTGTTGTTATGGTCATGCTTATTTTTTGTTGTAAAACCTATAAAAAACAAAAGAAAAAGTTGCCGGATAAGAAACCAATTTCAGCTCCGAATAAGAAACCAACTTCAGCCTCGTCTGATTTTGTGCATCAAAGTGGACAAGTAGCCAATTCACCCAAGTGTGTAAAAAAAAAAAAGTCTTCAAGCCCAAACCAAAACAACACCTTTTATTAGGCTATGTTTCCACGGTCAGGATTACATCAGTATTTGCTGCGGATTGGACGCTGCGTACAGCCGCAGCGTCCAATCCACAGTGACCAGATGTTACAGCATAGTGGTGGGGATTTTCCAAAATCCCGTCTCCACTATGCGTGCAGGGCCACATCTAGGGTCTTTCCCTGTGCATGAGCAGAAAAGTACTCTGCTCTGTTCTCGGTAGGGCAGAGAGAAGTGTGCCTGCAATGGGGAACTCTGTGTGGATGACGTCATCTACACGAAGCAGAGGAGGAGGATCGCAATAAGAGAGGAGGCGCCAGACCAAAACCAGTGACATCCAACCAACTGGACCGCCCCACATGTGAGTATAATAAACGTTTTTTTTTTTGTTGTGCATGGCATCTTGGAGACCTATATACAGCATTATAGAATGATGTCACATGGGGCTGAAAGGTGACCGTAGGTTATATGGGGAAAACCTGATGACAGGTTCCCTTTAAGTAAACCTTCCCCAACCAATTCAGTGACGTGCCAATGTGTTTTAAAGGGAAGGTGCCATCAAATTTATTTATTTTTTTCAGCAATTGAAGAAATGTAAAGAATTAATGTTTAAATTTTCGTAAATACTGCTTTTTCCCTGATACCGGTACTTGTCACACTGATGGTACACACGGAAGGCACATGGATAGCACTAGTACTGTTTTTTCCAGTACTGATAATATTAGTAAGTGTGAAGGGAGCCTAATAGATATCAGAGTGCTGAAAGTGAAAGTCCCATAGGGGGACTAAAAAAAATAAATTGTTAATATACAGTACAGACCAAAAGTTTGGACACACCTTCTCATTCATTGATTTTCCTGTATTTTCATGACTATGAAAATTGTAGAATCACACTGAAGGCATCAAAACTGTGAATTAACACATGTGGAATTATACATTACACTTTACAAAAAAGTGTGAAACAACTGAAAATGTCTTATATTCTAGGTTCTTCAAAGTAGCCACCTTTTGCTTTGATTACTGCTTTGCATGCAGAAAAGGTGAACAGATGGACTCTACATGCCTAGTTCCCACCGTGAAGCATGGAGGAGGTGGTGTGATGGTGTGGGGGTGCTTTGCTGGTGACACTGTTGGGGATTTTTTCAAAATTGAAGCGGTGAGCGGTCCAGCTCACCCCAAACCATCTTGATTGGGTTCAGGTCTGGTGACTGTGGAGGCCAGGTCATCTGGCGTAGCATCCCAACATTCTCCTTCTTGGTCAGATAGCCTTTACACAGCCTGGAGGTGTGTTTGGGGTCATTGTCCTGTTGAAAAATAAATGATGGCCCAACTAAACGCAAACCGGATGGAATAGCATGCGCTGCACGTTGCTGTGGTAGCCATGCTGGTTCACTATGCCTTCAATTTTGAATAAATCCCCAACAGTGTCGCCAGCAAAGCACCCCCACACCATCACACCTCCTCCTCCATGCTTCACGGTGGGAACCAGGCATGTAGAATCCATCCGTTCACTTTTCTGCATGCAAAGCAGTAATCAAAGCAAAAGGTGGCTACTTTGAAGAACCTAGAATATAAGACATATTTTCAGTAGTTTCACATTTTTTTGTAAAGTGTAATGTATAATTCCACATGTGTTAATTCATAGTTTTGATGCCTTCAGTGTGATTCTACAATTTTCATAGTCATGAAAATACAGAAAAGTCATTGAATGAGAAGGTGTGTCCAAACTTTTGGTCTGTACTCTATATGTTTTTTTAAATCACAAAATGCAAAAAAATTAAAATATATTGTACCCATAAATAAGTATTTTTATGCTAATACAAATAAAAAAAGTACATTTAATATTGCCTCGTCTGGAACGACGCTACATATAAAACTGTCATACTAGTTAAAGGGAACTTGTCACCCCCCGGCCATTTTTAAGTAAAAGAGCCACCTTCAGCAGCACTAAGGCAGCAGTCTGTGAAGGTGGCTCTTTTTTTCTGGACCCCTGCAACGCTGAAATATTCAGTTTTAAAAATAGGTCCCCATACCTTAGATGTGTCACTGAGGCATGGCCTCTTCCCGTGACTTATCCTCCCCCCCCTGCCGTCCATCAAGCCCCTTCAGCGTTGCCGCGCCTGCACAGCATTGCTTTACTTTCATTTCTGTTCTGTGGGTGCCTGCGCTGTTGTAATAGTCTTCGGGCATGCGCAGTGCGTTCTGCCCAAGAACTGTCAGAAGACTATTGCGCCCCGCAGTGTGTTATCATGTATTCACACTGCGGGGCTGGCAGTCTGGCGCCTGCGCAGTCTACATGTTTAGCATGTAGACTGCGCAGCTAAATATGTAGACTTTGTTTCTCCTGATTCAAAGTATTCTTTGGAGTAGGTAATTTTTCTCGTTTTAGTGGACTACCACGGGTGGATGTGTTCATCCCTTGGCTTGATATGCAACTAGGGTTTTTGTTTGCATTAAAATTAAATGAGGCTGAAGTTGGTTTCTTATTTGTCAGTTTCTTATTCGGCAAATTTTTCTTTTTCTGTTTTTTATAGGTTTAACAACAAAAAATGAGCATCACAATTGTAAAAAACAATGCAGCGAGGAGCCCTGATGTGAATACATTTAAAATTAGCACCAAAAATTATAAAACTGGCACAAAAATGGGCATCAAAGTGGGCACCAGAGGGCGTTAATGAAAGGGTTAAATGACTTTGGGCCACTGATATCACACTGCAGACGTATAGAATAGGGAGCCCCAAATTAAAGACAGGTCTCTCCAGCCTGGCCCAAATGGGTTCTGAGCATCAGAATTGGCATCAAAGTGGGCACACAGTCAATTTTCACAGGTTTGAATAGGTAACTGATGTTTTTAAGGGGTTAAACAACTTTGGGCCACTGATCTCACACTATGAGTACACAGATAGTGATGCCACGCATCAAACCCAGGTCCCTCCTACCTGGCCCAAATGGGTTCTGGGCATCAGAATTGGCATCAAAGTGGGCAAACAGCCAATTTTCACAGATTTGAATAAGTAACAGATGTTTTTAAGGGGTTAAACGACTTGGGCCACTGATCTCACACTAAGAATACACAGGTAGTGATGCCCTGCATCAAAACCAGGTCCATATAGCCTGTCCCAAATGGGTTCTGGGCATCAGAATTGGCATCAAAGTGGGCAAACAGCCAATTTTCACAGATTTGAATAAGTAACAATAATAGGTAGCGGCGCTAGTATATAGATGCTAGATCAGCTGCAAGTACAGTGAGACCCCTACCACAGAAAGGTAATAGTAATAATCATAGACATATAAATATGAGGTGTACTCGCGCTATGATTCAAGCATAAAACACAATACTGATCAATAATAGGTACCTGTAGTTGTGTAGAATAATTTCATAGGCAGAGGTGTGAGATGGTGTTTCAGGGATGATATCAATTGGGTACACTAGATAAGGAGAGAATAAAATCAATAAAACGGTATTTAAAAGGAATGCGCCTCTAGAGTTGATTAAAATTGATTAGAAATACCTAAAAACAACACTGAGAAGAAACAGATAGCATAGTGCAGCGATTCTCAATCGGGTTTCTGCTGTGCAAATAGGCGGTTGATTAATGCACTATAGTAGTCAAAGTGGTAAGTGCCTTTATAGGT
This sequence comes from Oophaga sylvatica, assembly GCA_033576555.1. NCBI lineage: Eukaryota > Metazoa > Chordata > Amphibia > Anura > Dendrobatidae > Oophaga > Oophaga sylvatica. The sequence goes on from JARQOD010005432.1 coordinate 27,990, forward strand.
TAATAGTACCGCTCTAAAGTGCTAGGAGTGCAAAAAAGTATATAGGCGTTTTCAGAAAAACTATACTTAGATTGTGCAAACTAACAGGCACAAGACTCAACAAATTGCTTGCAGTGCTATGTGCTTCACCAAGATATGAGCGGTGGTGGCTTTATAAGAATAATACCTTTTGCCAAGTTACAAATACTGGTCAGTCCACTTCAATGAATAAATACTTAGCTTAAAGGGAATCTGTCACCCCAAAATTGCCACATCCGATAAAGATATGGCTGAATAGTGCGTCCCATAACAAAGCTAACGGTGGGTATCATATATCATGATACCCCCATTTTCAGATCAAAATACCTTTGTAAACTTCGTTTTTTTCCCTGTCAATCACTGCAGTCAGGACAGGAGGGCGGCGGTTTCCATGTCCTCACTCCCTCCCCGCTCCTCGGCATCCGTTGCGTATCGCCGTCTGTGAATCCCACAGACGGCGTTCAGCTTCCCACAATTGCGCAATTCAAATTTGGGCGGCGCATGTGCAGTGTGCTTTGCCCGATAGTGGGCAAAGCATAAAATCAGTACAGCGCATGCGCTGCTCTTTCCTTGCCCCGGAAGTCGTCCAAGGCAAGCCGACATTTCCGGGGCAAGGAAAGAGCAGCGCATGCGCTGTACTGATTTTATGCTTTGCCCACTGTCGGGCAAAGCACACTGCGCATGCGCCGCCCGAATTTGAATTGCGCAATTGCGGGAAGCTGAACGCCGTCTGTGGGATTCGCAATGGATGCCGAGGAGCGGGGGGGTGAGGACATGGAAACCGCCGCCCTCCTGACCTGACTGCCATGATTGACAGGGAAAAAAGCGAAGTTTACAAAGGTATTTTGATCTGAAAACAGGGGTATCATGATATATGATATGTTAGCTTTGTTACGGGACGCACTATTCAGCCATATCTTTATCTGATATGGCAATTTTGGGGTGACAGATTCCCTTTAAGGGATGATGGTACGGCTTGAGTCCGTCCGACAGTGAGAAATAGTCCTGGAGAGCTGCCCCGGCCGGTGGCAGGCTCTCGTTGGTTCAGACGCTGCAGTGCGGTTACCCGCGGTGAACGCCGACAGGGCCTTCGTGACGTTTCCGGGTCATGTGGCTCAAACAGTCACGCGGTGCCCAGGTGTCGGCTACGGCGTGCAGGGTGAGCCAAACGCATTTCGGAATTCTTACGGATTCATTTATCAGGGATGGCTCCGCTTGCAGTAGCAATTTTATATACCCTTGGCTCATTAGGTATAGATAAAGTCAGTCAAAGGCAAACAATTCGATCTCGTTGTTCAGTTCCTTTGGTTTAAGGGTATCCAATTCAAAAATCCATTGTGTCTCCTCCCTGGACATCTGTTTTACAAAATCTCCTTTGCGCCAGTCTTTTTTAACCACTTTGATGCCCATAATCTTCACACCTTTAAGTGATCCCTTATGGACTAGTTTGAAATGTTTGGATAAATGATGATTGTCTGGATTGTTCTTATTGTTCCGAAGGTGTTCTCCGATTCTTTTACACAGGGGACGTGTAGTTCGTCCAACATACATCTTTTGGCGTGGGCATTTTATAACATAGATCACCCCTGTTGTGGTACAGCTTATGAAGTCCATGATCTGAAATTGCGTACCGTTTCAAGCGGTCACCATTTTTGTTTTGTAGGTTGTAGAGTCTTACACATCTTGCATTTCTTACAGGGGTAAAAACCTTTTATCGGTGTTTTGAAAGGGCCGACACACCTATTATTCCTATATGGATCTTCAGGGTTCCGCACTGTGGGTGCAATAATATGACCCAAATTTTTGGCCTTTCTAAATATGAATTTTGGGTATTCACTAATTTTATCCCCGATTACCTTATCTTCCTTTAGGAGTCCCCAATGTTTCCTCACTAATTTCTTGAGGAGATGGGTTTTAGAATTGTATTGCATAATGATAGGGACAGATATCGGACCAGAAGTTTCTGATTGGTATTCGGTCCTAGGTTTACTATTAGGCTGTGTTTCCACCGTCAGGAAACACAGCGCTTTGGACGGAGCGGAAAGTCCGCTCCGCCCAAAGCCCCGCCCCTAGTGAACGTGCGGTGAATCCGGATGTGCTCATTGAACACATCCGGAATCACCGCAGCACTACATAGGCCTGTGTTATTTCCCTTGCGGCGACGGAGCGTCGCCGCAAGGGAATAGGACATGCTGTGATCTGAAAAGACGCGCAGCATGTCTGTTAACGCAGGTCTGCCGCCTGCGTGTTTTTACGCATAGTGGAGACGGGATTTTGTGAAATCCCCTCCACTATGCTGTAACAACTGGACGCTGCGTGTTTGACGCTGCGCCAGCGCACAGCGTCAAACACGCAGCATTTACTGAAGGAATCCTGATGGCGGAAACACACCCTTATAAAGAATCTCCTCCCTAGGAGTATTCTCAACGTTTTCTTTGATTTTAAGTAGATGTTTTTCTTCATAGCCTTTATTTAGGAATTGACTAACAAGTGTGTCAGCTTCCTTCCCATAGTCCACCAAGCTTGAGCAATTCCGATGTAACCTCATAAATTGACTATGTGGAACATTTAGCAGCCACCTGGGTAAATGGCAGCTATTTGTGGCAATATAGCTGTTTGAGTCTGTCGGTTGGTACATGTTTGAATTTTATCCTGACTAATGGATATATCAAGATCTAGAAAATGTATCCTTTCCTTACTGGTAATGGCATTAAATTCCAAATAAAATCATTTTTATTAATACTCTTTAAAAAAAGGTCCAATGATTCTACCCCCCCTTTCCATATAAAAAATGTCATCAATAAAACGTAGCCATAGGGCCAGTTCCGCTTGCAGCACGCCCCCTGATAAATGTGGAGGTCCTCCACCTTCCCACATAGAGATTAGCGTAGCTGGGCGTGAACCTGGTCCCCATGGCAGTACCCCATTGCTGGGTATAGTAGTGCTTCTCGTGTTTGAAAGAGTTATGTGTTAGAAGAATATGGACGCATTCCTTAATAAAATCTACCATGTCTGGAAAAAGAGTTTTTGACTTATTTAGGAAATAACCAAGTGCTTCTGTGCCCTTGTCATGTTGAATAACTGTATGCAAGGACGTAATATCCAGTGTCCCTAAATGAAGCTGCTATCCCATTGAAATTCTTTCAAAATCTGTAGGATGTGTTTGCTTTCTTTCAGGTAAGCAGGTAATAAACCAGCTACTATCCTCTGTAGGTGACAGTCAACATAATGAGATAAATTTGAAGTTAAATTACCAATGCCTGAAATGATAGGTCGACCCGGTGAATTTTCCAAGTCTTTATGTATCTTTGGTAGATGGTAAAAGACCGCCATACCAGGATGTGGTGTATCAATATATTCAAATTCCTGTTTACTGAGCAATCCATTCTTTAAAGCCTTCGTAATCAGATTCCTTAATTCTACTGTAGATTGGTCCATAGGGTCACTGTCTAATTTTTTATATGTTTTTATATAATTTAAGATTCGTTGGGATTCCTTTTCATACTGGGAGTAGTCCATGATTACAATACTCCCTCCCTTGTCCGCTGGGCGGATCACAATGTCCCTCTTCCTTTTTAGTTCACGAATAGCATTACGTTCTTTATTGGTAAGGTTACGTTTAAACTGGGAACATTTTTTGTCACTAATTTTCTTAAGGTCATAGATCACATTCTTATGAAAGGATTCAAAGGCTTCTGAATATTCGTTTACCGGGTTGAATTTTGATTTTGCTCGCAAGTTAGTGAAATTAAGTGACGGTCCTTCATCGCGTTGTGTGGGAGCCACAGCCTCTGCTAGAGTTTTCTTGAGAAAGTATTTTTTTAAAGCTAATTTACGCATAAACTGCTTGACTCCAATTAAAGCCAGGAATTGGTTGAATTTGGCTGCCGGGGCAAATTTGAACCCTTTCCTTAATAAAGACTGCTCATTAGTTTTTAGTGGATATTTACTTAGATTAAAAAATTTTGGGGTTTCATTATTTATTTCTTTTGATTTCTTCTTTTTTGGGAGAGTTTCCCTCCGCTGCACCCACTGTACCGTTTTTTCTGTGGCCTAACCGAAAAAATGGGTTTGTTGTTTTAGGTGGGTTCGAAGATTGGGTGCTGGTGGTATTGGTCCTCATTTGTGTCTTTTCAGCTGTACTTATGTCTGGTTCCCTTATGTCATTATTACCACTCGGTGATGTGTGTCCAAAATTTCATAGCAATTATGGACCAGAGTTGGAGTAATATCACTATGGGTATTACTAGGTTGAGACTGGTTGGTGTTTCTAGGTTGAAACTGGTTGATATTATTCAATGGGACTCCAGTTTCGGGTGGTCCAATTTTTGTTGGACTATTGGTTATATTTATTGAAATGTTTTCAAGCTGATGAGGCTGGGGTGACGCATCATTACTGTCAGATAAAGGGTATACTGAGAAGCTGTCATCTGAGATGATTGTAGATAAATCACTTCCATCTATTTGATCAATGGTTTCAAAGACTTGTGCCTCCTTCTGTAATCTACAATCATAATTGGGGACTGCATTCCGGCCGAAGTTTCTTTTTTTCTTTTCAATAATTTCTTTCTCCTTATGATTTATCCAATTTTTAATACTACTTGAGAGATTTCTAATATCTGGGTGGTTTTTGTAAGGGTCAATCTCTTTAAATAGCTTTGAGATTTCATTCTTATTTGTTATAAGTTTTTTTCCTTTTTGTGATAATAAATGATACAGCCTGCTTAGAAAAGCTTCTTAATAGGGTATCCCATTCACTTAGTGTAGATTCATCCCCTATGTCTCCAGATAGGGGTTTCTGGATGAGTAGGCCCTTTGGGATACAATCAAAAGCCAAATATCTCTCTAGGGGTAACCACGTCCCATAGATCCCTCATTTCTTTTAATAATAATTGTTCTAAACGTTTCAGTGATTCCCTGGCAGTGTGTGTGTTGTCTTCACTCTAATTTTTTGATGGTTCTTTCTGCCCCATATTAAAAAATGTCTGAATATACCGTATATACTCGAGTATAAGCCGAGATTTTCAGCCCATTTTTTAGGGCTGAAAGTCCCCCTCTCGGCTTATACTCAAGTCATATACAGGGGGAGGCGGAGCGCAGCTGTTCTATATACTCACCCTCCGCTGGCGCGGTCTCTGCAGCCCTGCTCTTCTCCCACGGTCTCCGGCGCCAATGTTCAGCGGTCAGGTGGTACCGCTCATTAAAGTCATGAATATGCACATATGCACATATTCATGACTTTAATGAGCAGTACCACGTGACCACTGAACACTGGCGCCGGAGACCGCGGGAGAAGAGCAGGGCAGAGACGCGCCGGCGGAAGGGTGAGTATAAGCGATATTTACCTGTGCAGTTCCAACGCTGCTCGGCGCTGTGTCCTCGGGTCCTCTTGCTGCGATGTTCAGGCAGATGGCGCGATGACGTGGTTACTGCGCGCCGCGCCCTCGGCCTGATCATTCACTGCTGGAGGACCCGGAAGACAGCGGCGGAACGGGGACAGGTGAATATCGCAGGTGCCGGGGCCCTGAGCGAGTGGTGACACCGGCACCTGTCCCCCATAACGCGCCGGTGTCCCTGCCTGCTCAGGACACCGGCTCCTGGCCCCCAGCGACGATAGGTGAGTATGTCTTGTTTTTTTTTTGCAGCAGCTGTGGCAGCATAAGGGGCCTATTCAATGCAGCATCTATGGGGGCATAATACATGGGGCATCTATGGGGGCATAATCTATGGAGCATCTATGGGGGCATAATACATGGGGCATCTATGGGGGCATAATACTTGGGACATCTATGGGGGCATAATCTATTGAGCATCTATGGGAGCGTAATCTATTGAGCATCTATGGGGGCATAATCTATGGAGCATCTATGGGGGCATAATATATGGAGCATCTATGAGGTCATAATACATGGGGCATCTATGGGAGCATAATCTAAGGAGCATCTATGGGGGCATAATCTATAGAGCATCTATGGGGGCATAATACATGGGGCATCTATGGGGGCATAATCTAAGGAGCATCTATGGGTGCACAATCTATGGAGCATCTATGGGGCACAATACATGGGCAGCATATGGGGAACAATCTATGGAGCATCTATGGGGGCACAATCTATGGGGCATCTATGGGGGCATAATATATGGAGCATCTATGGGGGCATAATGCATGGGGCATCTATGGGGGCATAATCTATTGAGCATCTATGGGAGCGTAATCTATGGAGCATCTATGGGGGCATAATATATGGAGCATCTATGGGGGCATAATATATGGAGCATCTATGGGGTCATAATATATGGAGCATCTATGGGGTCATAATACATGGGGCATCTATGGGAGCATAATCTAAGGAGCATCTGTGGGGGCACAATCTATGGAGCATCTATGGGGGCATAATACATGGGGCATCTATGGGGGCATAATCTAAGGAGCATCTATGGGGGCATAATCTTAAGGAGCATCTATGGGGCACAATCTATGGAGCATCTATGGGGCACAATACATGGGCAGCATATGGGGCACAATCTATGGAGCATCTTGTGGGGCATAATACATGGGGCAGCATATGGGGCACAATACGTGGAGCATCTTGTGGGGCATAATACATGGGGCAGCATATGGGGCATAATCTCATTTTCCACCCTAGGCTTATACTCGAGTCGATAAGTTTTCCCAGTTTTTTTCTGGCAAAATTAGGGGGGTCGGCTTATACTCGAGTATATACGGTAGTTGATTCGATCCTTCCTGTCTTCCCATAAGTTACTCATGGATTTAGGTACAGGATAGTTTTTTTAATCAGTAGTGAGGATATACTGCTGCCGGCTACTCAATGTGGTGAAAACTGGAGATAATTCAATAATAATATTAGGTAGCAGCGCTAGTATATAGATGCTAGATCAGCTGCAAGTACAGGGAGACCCCTATCACAGAGAGGTAATAGTAATAATCATAGACATATAACTATGAGGTGTACTCGCGCTATGATTCAAGCATAAAACACAATACTGATCAATAATAGGTACCTGTAGTTGTGTAGAATAATTTCATAGGCAGAGGTGTGGGATGGTGTTTCAGGGATTATATCAATTGGGTACACTAGATAAGGAGAGAAGAATAAAATCAATTAAACGGTGTTTAAAAGGAATGCTCCTTTAGAGTTGAATAAAATTGATTAGTAATACCTGAAAACAACACTGAGAAGAAAGAGATAGCATAGTGCAGCGATTCTCAATCAGGTTTCAGCTGTGCAAATAGGCGGTTGATTAATGCACTATAGTAGTCAAAGTGGTAAGTGCCTTTATAGGTTAATAGTACCGCTCTAAAGTGCTAGGAGTGCAAAAAAGTATATAGGCGTTTTCAGAAAACCTATACATAGATTGTGCAAACTAACAGGCACAAAACTCAGCAAAGTCCTTGGTATTCGGTCCTAGGTTTACTATTATAAAGAATCTCCTCCCTAGGAGTATTCTCAACGTTTTCTTTTCTTAAGACGTACCATCATCCCTTAAGCTAAGTATTTATTCATTGAAGTGGGCTGACCAGTATTTTTAACTTGGCAAAAGGTATTATTCTTATAAAGCCACCACCGCTCATATCTTGGTGAAGCACATAGCACTGCAAGCACTTTGTTGAGTCTTGTGCCTGTTAGTTTGCACAATCTAAGTATAGGTTTTCTGAAAACGCCTATATACTTTTTTGCACTCCTAGCACTTTAGAGCGGTACTATTAACCTATAAAGGCACTTACCACTTTGACTACTATAGTGCATTAATCAACCGCCTATTTGCACAGCTGAAACCCGATTGAGAATCGCTGCACTATGCTATCTGTTTCTTCTCAGTGTTGTTTTTAGGTATTTCTAATCAATTTTAATCAACTCTAGAGGCGCATTACTTTTAAATACCGTTTTATTGATTTTATTCTCTCCTTATCTAGTGTACCCAATTGATATAATACCTGAAATACCATCCCACACCTCTGCCTATGAAATTATTCTACACAACTACAGGTACCTATTATTGCATAAGTAACAGATGTTTGTAAGGGGTTAAATGACTTTGGGCCACTGATCTCACACTAAGAATACACAGATAGTTATGCCCTGCATCAAACCCAGGTCCATATAGCCTGGCCCAAATGGGTTCTGGGCATCAGAATTGGCATCAAAGTGTTCAAACAGCAAATTTTCACAGGTTTGAAGAAGTAACAGATGTTTTTAAGGGTTAAATGACTTTGGGCCACTGATCTCACACTAAGAATACATAGATAGTGATGCCCTGCATCAAACTCAGGTCCCTCCAGCCTCGCTCAAATGGGTTCTGGGCATCAGAATTGACATCAAAGTGGGCAAACAGCCAATTTTCACAAATTTAAATAAGTAACAGATGTTTTTAAGGGGTTAAATCACTTTGGGCCACTGATCTCACACTATGAGTACACAGATAGTGATGCCCTGCATCTAACCCACGTCCATATAGCCTGGCCCAAATGGGTTCTGGGCATCAAAGTGGGCAAACAGCCAATTTTCACAGATTTGAGTAAGTAACTGATGTTTTTAAGGGTCTTTGGGCCACTGATCTCACACTAAGAATACACAGATAGTGATTCCCCACATCAAACCCAGTAACCTCCAGCCTGGCCCTAATGGGTTCTGGGCATCAGAATTGGCATCAAAGTGGGCAAACAGACAATTTTCACAGATTTGAATAAGTAACAGATGTTTTTAAGGGATTAAATGACCTTGGACCACTGATCTCACACCACCATTACATACACAGTAAGGCTGGAGACACACTAGCGATTTAATATTCGGTCAAATTTTGATGCAGGAGAGTTGGATGAGTGTAATGCAATTGTCATGCGAGTGTCAGGCGTTTTTTATGTGCGTACAATCTGATTTTTCACACCTAGCATCTGATTTACATCAGACTGCAGTGCGATTGTAACATTAGCTTTTACATAGAGAAATGTTCTAAATCAATCGCACAGTTTTAAAACGAAATATTCTTTAAAACACATATACAGTATATATATATTTTAGATAGATGGATAAATTTAAAGCTGGCAAATGTTCTGCTGCGCACATTTTAACCACAGAATGACAGGTTAGATTACAATAGATAGAATTGAGATACACACACAGAATACGTGTGTGTGTGTATCTATAATATAACGCTGGGAGCGTCCCTCTGTCCGAAGCCTTTATAGACTGCGCAAGCGCGACATGCCTGCACAGTCTGGCTCCAGACAGATTGAGGCATCCAAAATCAAGAAAAAAGAGCAGCATCCGTCCAGGTGAAGAAAATACAAAATCTTTATTCTGCCATAAAAGGTAGCAACGTTTCGGCCATCTTGTGGCCTTTTTCAAGTACAAGACAACCACAAGATGGCCGAAACGTTGCTACCTTTTATGGCAGAATAAAGATTTTGTATTTTCTTCACCTGGACGGATGCTGCTCTTTTTTTCTTGATTTTGGATACTATGGTTCATTGTGATCCATGAGCCAGAGCGTGCATCTTTTAACTCCCTGTGTGCTGTCTACAAGCAATCTGTATTGGAGATTGAGGCATCCAGCGGTGAGTACTCTGTATGGCGCCGGAGATCGCGGTATGCATACTGGATGCATACTGCGATCTCCGGCGCCACACTCACATACTTACCTGACCGGGAGGAGCGTTGCCGCGGCGCTTCTCTTCTCCCGGGGCAGGAGACCAGGAGTGCGTGTCGGAATCGCGCATGCGCATAACGCTATCCGGCGCCATTTTGCTGAAGACACATTTACAGTGTGTCTTCAGCAATATGGCGCCGGACAGCGATGTATAGGCATGCGCGTACTCCGGCATCGCTCTCCCCGGCGTCCAGCAGAACGTAACAGCGCTGGAGCACAGGGAAGAAAGTTGAGTATAAATGTTTGTTTTTTGGGGGGTATGTGTGCAGTTTAATAGCGGTGAGGGGACCATGCATATCAGGATAGGGGGGTGAGGGGACCATGCACATCAGGATTGGGGGGTGAGGGGACCATGCATATCTGGATTGGGGGGTGAGGGGACCATGCACATCAGGATTGGAGGGTGAGGGGACCATGCACATCAGGGTTGGGGGGTGAGGGGACCATGCACATCAGGACTGGGGGGTGAGGGGACCAAGCATATCAGGATTGGGTGGGTGAGGGGACCATTCATACCAGGATTGGGGGGTGAGGGGACCATGCACATCAGGATTGGGGGGTGAGGGGACCATACACATCAGGATTGGGGGGTGAGGGGACCATACACATCAGGATTGTAGGGTGAGGGGACCATGCACATCAGGATTGGAGGGTGAGGGGACCATGCACATCAGGATTGGGGGGTGAGGGGACCATGCATATCAGGATTGGGGGGTTTGGGGACCATGCATATCAGGGTTGGAGGGTGAGAGGACCATGCACATCAGGATTGGGGGCTGAGGGGACCATTCACATCAGGGTTGGAGGGTGAGAGGATCATGCATATCAGGTTTGGGGGAGTGAGGGGACCATGCACATCAGGATTTGGGGGTGAGGGGACCATGCACATCAGGATTGGGGGGTGAGGGGACCATGCACATCAGGGATGGGGGGTGAGAGGACCATGCATTCCAAGATTGGGGGGTGAGGGGACCATGCATACCAGGATTGGGGGGTGATGGGACCGTGCATACCAGGATTGGGGGGTGATGGGACCGTGTATATCAGGATTGGGGGTGAGGGGACCGTGCACATCAGGATTGGGTGGTGAGGGGACCGTGCACATCAGGATTGGGGGGTGAGGGGACCATGCACATCAGGATTGGGGGGTGAGGGGACCATGCACATCAGGATTGGGGGGTGAAGGGACCATGCACATCAGGATTGGGGGGTGAGAGGACCATGCACATCAGGATTGGGGTGACTGGACCATGCACATCAGGATTGGAGGGTGAGAGGACCATGCATATCAGGATTGGGGGCTGAGGGGGTACCATACATCCTACGATAGGGATGAGGGGGGACTATGCATACCAGGATTGGGGGGTGAGGGGACCATGCATTCCAGGATTGGGGGGTGAGGGGACCATGCATTCCAGGATTGGGGGTGAGGGGACCATGTATACCAGGATTGGGAGGTGAGGGGACCATGCATACCAGGATTGGGGAGTGAGGGGACCATGCATACCAGGATTGGCGGGTGGGGAACCATGCATACCAGGTTTGGGGGTGAGGGGACCATGCATACCTGGATTGGGGGATGAGGAGTACCATGTATACCAGGATAGGAGATGAGGGGACCATGCATACCAGAATTGGGAGGTAAGGGGTGCCATGCATACCAGGATGAGGAATGGGGTGCCATGCATACCAGATTTGGGTGGGGGTGAAGGGACTATACATACCAGGATAGGGATGAGGGGTAACGTGCATACCAGGATAGGAATGAGGGGTGCCATGCATACCAGGATAGGAGGGGGGCAGCACATACCAGGATGGGAGACCATATACCTATAAAAATGCTTGCCACCCGGGCGTAGAACGGGTTCATAGCTAGTCTATAATATAACGCTGGGAGCGTCACTCTGTCCAAAGCCTTTATAGACTGTGCAAGCGTGATGCACCTGCGCAGTCTGGCTCCAGACAGAAGACGGCATCCAGCGGTGAGGATTGTGTATGGCGCAGGAGATCGCGGTACGTGTAGACACTGAATGCATACCGCAATCTCCGGCAACATACTTACCTGACCAGGAGGAGCGTTGCCGCTGCGCCTTTCTGTCCGGAGACCGGGGCAGGAGGGCGGCGTCGGAATCACGCATGCGCATAGCGCTATCCGGCACCATTTTACTGAAGACACATTTGCAGTGTGTTTTCACCAATATGGTGCCAGACAGCGCAGTATGGGCATGTGCGTACTCCGGCGTCACACTCCTTCCCCAGACTTCGGCAGAACGGGACAGCGCTGGAGCACAGCGAAGAAAGGTGAGTATAAATGTTTTTTTTTGCAGGTGTGCAAGTTAAATAGGGGTGAGGGGGACCATACATGTCAGGATGGGGGGTGAGAGGTAGCATGCATACCAGGATTGGGGGGAGGGGACCATGCATACCAGTATTGGGGGGTGAGGGGACCATGCATTCCAGGATAGGGGGGTGAGGGAATCATACATACCAGGATTGGGGGGTGAAGGGACCATGCATCCCAGGATTGGTGGGTGAGGGGACCATGCATTCTAGGATTGGGGGGTGAGGGGACCATGCACACCAGGATTTGGGGTGAGGGGAACCATAAATACCAGGATAGGGGGTGAGGGGACCATGCATTCCAGGATTGGGGGAGTGAGAGGACCATGCATTCCAGGATAGGGGAATGAGGGAACCATGCATACCTGGATTGGTGGGTGAGGGGACCATGCGTACCATGATAGGGATGAGGAGGTAAAATGCATAATAGGATTGGAGGGTGAGGGGACCATACATACCAGTATAGGGATGAGGGGGTACCATGCATACCAGGATTGGGGGGTGAGGAGACCATGCATAACAGGATGAGGAATGGGGTGCATTGCTTACCAGGATTGGGGGGTGAGGGGACCATGCATACCAGGATGAGGAATGGGGTGCCATGCACACCTGGATTGGGTGGGGGTGATGGGTCTATGCATAACAGGATAGGGATGAGGGGTGCTATGCATACCAGGATAGGAGGGGGGCAGCACATACCAGGATGGGAGACCATATACCAATAAAAATTCCTGCCACCCGGGTGTTGTGAATGGACTTGAAATGAGTTCTGAGCAGAGGCTCCCTCTGGTGGTTACAAGCGGTACTGGACTGTCCAGTGAAGATTGTGAGGATTGGGAATCAGGTGTTACTGACTGGTCTTATATAAGGGAGTCGCCTTCCCATCAGGGTTGCCGGTGATCAATTGTTCTGGTCTCAATCCTTGATTCCTGTTTCTTTGTAGCCTGCTGTGTCGTGTCTGCATCTCCTGCTAACAAATAAGACATTTTCTTCTTTTTGTTTTTGTGCTTGATTTTTGCATTTTGTCCTGCACTTCTGTGGGGGCCTTCAGGGTCCCCTCCGGGGGCTTTTGCCCTCTCAGTTTAGTTCAGCCACTGATGTTTGTACATTTGCTTTTTCCAGTTTTTTCAGTGGCTGCTGTTTTGATTTTGTTACACCAGATAACTAATTTAGGTGGTAGAGGTCGTGTGATCTCAGGTGTTTTTGAAATTAGTAGAGTTGGTGCTTTTCAGGGTTTTTTGGGATTGCAGTAAGTGCCCTTCCTATCCTTTTCTATTTAGGTAGTTTGGGCCCCAACGTTTGCTCATACTATTTTCTGTCTGTGTCAGTACTTCTTCTTGTCTAACCGCCATTACATGTTTGGGGGCTTTCAATGTTCTTTGGGGATCTGCTCCAGGGCAGATAGCTTTCCTCTTTCTATCTTTAGGTGTAGTTAGTTTCTCAGGCTGTGACGAGGCGTCTAGGACCAACGTAGAACGCTCCACGGCTGCCTCTAGTTGTGGTGGTTAGTCAGGGTACTGCAATCTCATAGATTCCAACTGCTCTGGTGTATTGCCTTTTTTACCTGCACTCCTCAGCTACCGAAACATAACAGTATCACCGGACTAAAAATTGAAAATTGTATGGTACTCACAGAAGGGAAAAATATTGTGAAAGAAAAAAGGTTGTCAGAGTTGTCAGAGATATTTTTCTGTTTGTTGCATTTTTTTTTTTTCCCTCTGTATCTCTGGGTGCTGGGGAGGATTTTTTCTCTCAATGGAGTTTGCACAGTAGTCTGGCCGTGTGGATCAGCTTGCCACTGAGGTTCGGAGTATTGCTACCTATCTTGCTAGGTTGCCTGTTGTGGAACCTAGGATTCCCATGCCAGATTTGTTTTTGGGGGATCGAGCCAAGTTTCTGAATTTCAAAAATAATTGTAAATTGTTTTTTGCCTTAAAATCTAAGTCCTCAGGGAACGCAGCGCAGCAGGTTCAAATTATCATCTCTCTCCTGCGCGGCGATCCTCAGGATTGGGCTTTTTCCCTGACACCTGGGGATCCTGTTTTGAGTGATGTTGATGCATTTTTTCAGGCCTTGGGGTTATTGTACGATGAGCCTAATGTCACTGATCAAGCTGAAAAAGCCTTGTTGGCATTAAATCAGGGGCTTGATGACGCTGAGTTATACTGTCAGAGATTCCGTAGGTGGGCAGTCCTGACCAAATGGAATGACGACGCTTTGGCAGCCCTTTTTCGGAAGGGTCTGTCAGATAATGTAAAGGATGTTATGGTGGGATTCCCTGTCCCCTCTGGTCTCAATGATTCTATGTCATTAGCAATTCAAATTGACAGACGTTTGCGTGAGCGGAGAAGTATGCGTGGAATAGTGTTGCCTTGTGAACCTGCTTCTGAATCCATGCAGGGTGATAGAGTGGTTTCTGGGGCACAGCGTCATGAGTTTCGAAAGCGCAATGGGTTATGTTTCTACTGTGGTGATGCCTCTCATGCTATTTCAGTCTGCCCTAAGCGGGGAAGACGTTTTGCACGCTCAGTTGTCTTGGGTAGTGTTCAGACTAAGTTTTTATTAACTGTTACTCTGATATGCTCTCTGTCCTCATTTTCTGCTCAGGCTTTCGTTGATTCGGGAGCAGCTATTAACCTGATGGATTTTGATTTTGCTAAACGTTGTGGGTTTCCCTTGATACCCCTAAGGAAGTCTATTCCCCTACTGGGGATCGATTCTACCCCTTTAGCTGAGAATAAACCTCAGTTCTCTACTCAGGTGATAATGAGGGTTGAACCTGATCATCAGGAGAGCTGCAAATTTTTGGTTCTGTATAATCTGCATGACATTATCGTACTGGGTTTCCCTTGGTTACAGTCTCATAATCCTGTTTTGGATTGGAAATCTGTGTCTGTAACCAGTTGGGGCTGCCAATGTGTTAATACCAACACTCCTGTTTTTTCTGCCTCCCCCAGGCTCAGGATGTTCCTGACTTTTTGATTGATTTTTCTGATGTGTTTAGCGAAAGTAAATCTGCATCCTTGCCTCCCCATAGGAGCTATGACTACGCTATTAAATTAGTGCCTGGTAGCAAATTCCTAAAGGTCGCCTTTTTAACTTGTCTGTACCTGAACATGACGCTATGCGGTCTTATATCAAGGAGTCATTGGAGAAGGGTCATATCAGACCATCCTATTCACCCTTAGGTGCCGGTTTTTTCTTTGTGGCCAAAAAGGATGGTTCATTAAGGCCGTGTATTGATTATCGTCTTTTGAACAATATTACTGTGAAATATCAATATCTGTTACCCTTGATTTCTGACCTGTTTTCCAGGGTGAAAAACGCTACTTGGTTTACCAAGCTTGACCTCAGGGGGGCATATAACCTTTTTCGCATTAAGCACGGGGATGAATGGAAGACGGCATTTAATACCCCTGAAGGGCATTTTGAGTACCTTGTGATGCCCTTTGGGCTCACTAATGCTCCTTCTGTCTTCCAGTCCTTCATGAATGACATTTTCAGGGATTTTGTGGATAAATTTCTGATTGTTTATTTGGATGATATCTTGATTTTTTCCAATGACTGGGACTCTCATGTGAAACATGTTCGAACTGTATTCCAGATTTTGAGAGAGAATGCTCTGTATGTGAAGGGATCAAAGTGTCTTTTTGGCGTACAGAGGATCTCATTTTTGGGATTCATTTTGTCCCCATCTGTTATTGAAATGGACCCGGTCAAGGTTCAGGCCATCTGTGATTGGGTCCAACCTACTTCATTAAAGGCTCTTCAAAGATTTTTGGGTTTTGCCAATTTTTATCGTAAATTTATTGGTAATTTCTCGGTTATTGTTAAACCATTAACTGATTTGACCAAAAAGGGTTCTGATGTGGTGAATTGGCCTCCTGAGGCAGTCTCTGCATTTCAGGAACTTAAGCAGAGATTCACTTCTGCTCCTGTTCTACGGCAGCCTGATGTTTCTCTGCCATTTCAGGTGGAGGTTGATGCCTCTGAAATTGGGGCAGGTGCCGTTTTGTCCCAAAGAGATCCAGAGACCTCTAAAAGTAACCCTTGTGCCTTTTTCTCTCGAAAATTTTCTCCTACTGAACGTAATTATGACGTGGGTAATCGGGAGTTATTGGCCATGAAGTGGGCTTTTGAAGAGTGGAGACATTGGCTGGAGGGAGCCAAACATCAGGTGGTGGTCCTTACGGACCATAAGAATCTGGTTTATCTGGAATCTGCCAAGCGACTTAATCCTAGACAGGACAGGTGGGCCTTGTTTTTCACACGTTTTAATTTTGTGGTTTCCTTTCTTCCTGGCACTAAGAATGTTAAGGCGGATGCCCTCTCGAGGAGTTTCCTTGTGGACTCTCCTGAGGTATCTGATCCTTCTGTTATTTTGAAAGAAGGTGTAGTTCTTTCCGCCATCTCGCCCAATTTGAGACTGGCTCTGGAGGGGTGTCAGGAGGATAGGCCCGAGCGCTGCCCTGTTGGGAAATTGTTTGTCCCGGACCAGTGGAAAAAGAGTGTGATGTCTGAGATTCATTGTTCCGCGTTGGCTGGTCATCCCGGATTTTTTGGTACCAGAGACTTGGTTAGTCGGTCCTTTTGGTGGCCTACCTTGTCTCGTGATGTCAGGGAATTTGTGCAGTCCTGCGGGACTTGCTCTCGCTCCAAGCCTTGCTCTCGCTCTAGTGGTTTGTTGATGCCATTGCCTGTGCCCAAGAGACCATGGACCCATATCTCTATGGATTTCATTTCCGACCTCCCCGTTTCTCAGAGAATGACCGTCATCTGGGTGATTTGTGATAGGTTTTCCAAGATGATACACCTTGTGCCATTACCTAAGTTGCCTTCCTCCTCTGAATTGGTGCCTTTGTTCCTTCAGCACGTGGTTCGTTTACACGGCACACGGCATTCCTGAGAACATTGTGTCTGACAGAGGAGTCCAGTTTGTTTCCAGATTTTGGAGGACCTTTTGTTCTAAACTTGGTGTTCAAATGTCTTTCTCCTCGGCGTTTCATCCTCAGACCAATGGTCAAACTGAGAGAACAAACCAGACATTGGAGACTTATCTAAGATGCTTTGTGTCTGCTGATCAGGATGACTGGGTCTCTTTTTTGCCTTTGGCTGAGTTTGCTCTTAATAATAGGGCTAGCTCTGCCACTTTGATGTCTCCATTTTTCTGTAATTCTGGGTTTCACCCTCGATTTTCTTCAGGACAGACGGAGGCTTCTGTCTGTCCAGGTGTTGACTCTGTTGTGGAGCGTATGCAACAGATTTGGGACCAGGTAGTGGAGAGGTTGTCCCTCTCTCAGGAGAGGCCCAGCGGTTTGCTAACCGGCATAGGACTGATGGTCCTCGGTTTAAAGTGGGGGACTTGGTCTGGTTGTCCTCAAAAAATATTCCTATGAGAGTGGCATAAATCAAAAAAATGAACAAATCTGGCACTCAAGAAATGATGTTCAACCATATATTAACATTTATTTTCGTCCAAAGTAACGTTTCGGTCGAAAACCTCGACCTTCATCAGACTGCAAAACATACATAAAAAAACAATATGTCACAAAATGTACAGAATCATAGTCTATTCGTTATCACTGAAAAACAGAAAATATAAACAACAATTCAAAAGAAAATATTTACATTATCACAATTAAAGTGAACTAGAAAATTAAATTCCAAGAGCTGTGGTGAAGAAATGTCATAGAAATAATCAAACATACGTCTGGAGAAGTCCCTGTAAGGTATCTTAGAGAACAAAAATAAACAGTAAATGTAAACAGTGAATATAATTACCAAGGAGGGTTTTTTTTAAACAAGTTGAATGTGATCCAGCTAACTTGATCATTAGTTCAAAGTCCTAAGATTATTTGCTGCAAAGAAGAGAAGTAAGTCACTACTTGTGAGAAAAATGAACCGTATAAACATTCCATGGGCCCAAAAGGGTAGTGTTTTGAAAAAGAGGAGCTCTTACCAGAAAGGAGTGTATACCTATATACATATAAAGCAGGAATCTTTTAGATAAAGCGCTCCTGTCTAATGCTTATCAGCATGTATTGAAAGGCGCTGTTCCTATATATGATAATAAAGAAACCTCCTCAGAATTGTACTGTGGTTGTCAAGTTCCATACGTTTAAATAAGAACTGTAAGACGGCTCTTACCCGCATGTGACTCCTCATGAGTCAATAGTGAAGAAAGTAATGATTAACTAGCCATATATAGGGGTCATAGGAAATAGCGCTTCTGTCATAGGATTTTCCAATCTGTATCACGCTGCTCCTGTATATGGCAAAGAGATCCCAGAGGGAATTAACTTCCTTAATGCTACACAATGCACCAAGTAACAGGCAATGGTCTTACCGGACCGATCATCCCTTATGGCAGAGGACAGGATTAGTAGCGCTATATCGTAACGGCAAGTGCGCCAGTGCAGTGCGCTCAGAGTTCTGTGTCCCATGTGCGCCTTAAAATGGCGGTGGACGCCGGAAGTCGGAGAAGGTCCGTTCTGAATGACGTGTGCAAAATACCATACCGGCGCGTTGTGGTGACGTAAGTGGCCGAAAAGTGAGAGGGAGCTGCAAAGAGAATCGGCTCGTGACCCGCATAGTGGAACGCTTGGTCACGTGATTGAACAGCGATTCTCATACTGGTGAAAATAGTCCGCGCTGGAACGGGTGGTAAAGGTGAGTACTCGATTCATTAAGAAATTAGGTGGCAACCTATGAGAAGAAAAACAAAAGGGTGAACATAAGAACATATACGCAATTGTACATCGAAAAGGAAAGATAGGCTAAAGTAGTATTACCACATTTAGTATAGATTTGACACATTATATTCTCTATTTAACCCCTTGGGTTCCATACTTTTAAGGTAGTGTATCCAAAAGGCCTCTCGAAAGAGCAGTCTCTTATGTAAACTACCCCCTCTCCTGTTAAGATTGACCTGCTCCAAGACAAAAAACCTAAGTTGGGCTATGGAATGACTCATCTAATTGAAGTGAAAGGGAACGGGCAAATGTAATTTCTTGCACCTAATGTCCGATTTGTGGTGTGAGATGCGATCTTTTATGGCTTGGGAAGTTTCTCCTACGTAAACCTTGCCACAGGGGCATTTGATTGCATATATTACAGATTTGGAATTACACGTATGAAACCCTTTGATGGGAATATCCCTCTCGGTTAAGGGATGAGAAATTTTGGGGCCCTTCAATACGTTGGTACATTGAGTACAATGGAGACATGGGTATGTACCCGTTTTCTGGGTACTGAGAAATTGTTGCGTGGGAAGTCTGATCTTAGAGCCAATATCTGCTCGTACAATTTTATTTTGAATATTACTTGCCCTCCTAAAGCAGGGTAAGAAGGGGACCTGAAATTCAGTAACACTTGGGAGACTATCCCTAAGTATGTGCCAATGCTTACGTATCTTTTTATGTAGAATGTACATGAAAGGGTGAAACGTGTGAACGAATGGGATTCTAGATGTAGTGGTATGTCTAGTGCGATTGGCCGTGTGGTTTCGGGATTGGCTTAATAGTCTCCGTGGTATCCTCTTTCTAGAAATTTATTTCCCATTTCGTCCAATCTACGTGATAAAGTCTCAGGATCACTAACTATCCTCCTAACCATTCAAATTGTGACGTAGGCACTGATCGTTTAACTGCATTAGAATGGCAGCTATGATAATGTAAAAGGTTGTTGCGATCGGTCTCCTTAGTAAATAAGTCCAATGAAAGGTTACCCATCCCATCCAATAGTACTGTTGAATCCAGGAAGTTGATCTTCCTCAGGTCATAATTTAAAGTAAACTTTAACTCTGGCCAAACCTGATTCAATTGGTCAAGAAAGAGGTGCAAGCTGCTAGGAGTACCACCCCACAAACAAAAAATGTCGTCAATATATCGACGCCACAGTAGACAGTGTTTCTTAAACAAGTGGTTGGGGTATACAAAATCTCTTTCAAAATAGGACATGTAGCAATTGGCATACGGGGGTGCCACATTTGACCCC